>JAOUQT010296574.1:0-16637 GCA_025769995.1 Xyliphius kryptos | reverse complement strand
GCCAGGAGCATTTCTTTAAGGGGGGGAGGGGGGGTCTTGCTAAGTGCCTCTCATTTCTACCTGTTGTCTGTTCCGTTTACACAACAGCAAGTGAAACTGATACACAATTAGTGTTGAACACTAACTGGGACTCACATTGTGTTGTTTAAGTGTTCACTTTAGATTTTTCTTTTTTAGGTTTTATTGCATGGTACGTATAAACACTATACACTAAAGGAAAAAATATACATACACTTAAAGGGAACTTAAAAGCAACTCATTTTAACTTTTTTAAATCTGGAGCTAAACGTGCCGAACTGGAGTGGAACTGGGCGTCGCTCGGTTCGTGTGTGTGTGTGAGGGGGAGAGGAGAGAGAGAGAGAGAGAGAGAGTATGAAGGCAGCAGATCGGCGGTGCGGCCGCATTTCGGAAACGCGCACTTTTTTCTTTGATTTGTTGTAAATGTAAAGCGCGCCGTTTCCAACAGAACAGAATGTATAGTCAGCATTACTGCATCAGTTCACCACCATGTGAGTGTGAGGCAACATGAAGCCACTGACCTGCTGGATTAAAACTTTATAATCTCGGTTCCTGAGCGCCGACTCTCAACATTCCAACCTCTGATCAAAGGTAACGCTCCTCATTAATTACACCATTCTATATAATTCTGTAATCACACAACTGAGGAATGGAACAGGGATAGGATGAAGGACGAGGAAATGTTTTAGAGAGTTAAGCCAATAGGACAATTAAACAATTACTGAGTGAAACTTTTTTTCTATGATCTTTACTAAGGTTGATTGTTTTTTTTTTTTTTTGCTTTTATCCTTTAAAAGAAAACTGCATGTTGTAGTTTGTGCACTTTGTTAAATACGTACATTTCTAGATTATATAATAAATGTCCAATAATAACAAAACAAAATAGAAGCACGTTCTTAAATCTCTTAAGACTATACTACATCCCTGACCCCTAAATTGCATGAATTACTATTAATACAGGCTTAATAAATCCAACAAATCAGGAATTTAGTTTCAATTTTGTTTATGAACACTATATGCACTCTTCATTGTAAATTGGTTCACCCGTATAAGAGCTTTCACTTTTGTGATGAAGCCTTTCTACATGATTTTGGAGCATGCCAGATGGACTTACTGCCCGTTCATCCAGAAGAGCATTTAGAAAACCATCTACACCAAACTCAACCACCCTGTCTGTGGAACATAATAATGACGGGACAAAGAAGTATTAATTGAATTTATACGTATGTGGGATATTAGTCAAATAATTAGACGTGCGTCCCAATACTTTGTACACATAATGTAAATGATAGATAAATTTAACTCATAAGACATTAAGAAGCCAATACCAACATTGGGAGCTAATGATCGACCCTAAAGATGTGTTCTCCAAAATCTTCTGTATAATGTTACTGTCTCTTTAATAAGATCAAAGATCAAATCACATTTAATATATTACCGCCCCTTTGTGGAATAAATTGACATTATTGATTTCTCTATGATTTTAATCGAGAAGTTTTGCAAAAATACAGTATTTGAGGTGGTTTTAAGTAAGGGGCACTTTGGTGCCAAAACACAGAGGACTGAACAGATTTTTTGTTTACATTAAAACCAGTCCTGAAAACCGTGTTCATTTATTTAGAACTTTGGAGAACAGAGTGCAAGAAGCGGAAAATAAAAACACGTTTGAACACATTACAATAAAGTGATAGCATTCCTATCACCGATGACAGGACAAGTCCCAGCATTAAGATTACTAATAACAAAACCTGATACATCATGAGTATGTTCTCCTCAAATCTGAGGTTATATGAATCTGACTTGAAGCCAATTCTGCTGATGTTAAGCCTCAGTGGAATGGAACCATCTCACCTTGTTGCCCTTTATAACCCAGATTACCAGGTGCATCTTAAAGATGATGCGTCCCAGATTTGCAAGCTGACATCACACATGAGGATGGACAACGTAGCAAGCTGTGGGTCGGACTGTAGCAATTCCAATGGCTACGTCAACAAAGTCTTTAACGTCTCTCTGGACCTGGAGAGTGAAACCGGTCTTGTGCAAATCCACAAGTGCAGAGATCTCAAGGATCCTGTGGA
The DNA here is from genome assembly GCA_025769995.1 of Xyliphius kryptos. NCBI lineage: Eukaryota > Metazoa > Chordata > Actinopteri > Siluriformes > Aspredinidae > Xyliphius > Xyliphius kryptos. Next base: position 14,541 of record JAOUQT010296574.1, on the reverse strand, counting down.
TCTGGCTCCATGTCCGACTCCCTTCCGCGAAAAGCCGGAGCGATCGTCCAAAAACACTGGCATCTGGAGGATCCTGAACCAGCGGCGGGGTAACTCTGGGTGTGAGAGGCGCCCTCACTCCATGATCCTTCCTGGAGAAGCATCGGTTCCCAAACTGTCCTTTAGCGATAGAGTGCGAGGCTTCAGGAAGATGAAGTCGCCCAGCGTTTTCAGAGGCAAAGTCGGAAAACTCGCCAGTGCCAAGTTCCAAAGTGTGTTAAAAGATGAGGTAAATGATGAGAGCAGGAACTCTCCGGCATCGTTACATTCTCACAGGAACTTTCTCAGGAATAAAAGTAAAAGGCATTCTTATGCGGGATACACCAATGAATTTGACTGTTCGTTTGAAGATCTGGGTCTCACGGGAACGCTGGAAAAAACAGACAGTCTTCAAAACTGTGGCAAAACTCTGTCAAGTTCCAAGAAAACGACAGCCAATGTCTCCAACTGCAACGACTCGGTGGTCGAGGAGCGCTGCGTGAAGGAAAGTTCCAAGGTACCTCAAGCAGGAAGGCGGGCCAAAGGGAGCGATGTTTGGAATTACATAAAGAGAATCTCCTTTATTGGAAAGGGGGGTTCTACTTTGCTGGAGAAGAGTTTTGACTCCATGCAGACCCTGGATAAGACCATTGACTCGGACTATGGCTCCGTTGACTTAGAATGTATCAAAGACTACCATCCGTGCTCCAAACAGCCGGAACCAGACGTCAAGGGCGGCCACTTCCGAGGCCTGGTCCGATTCTTTAACAGTATGGCTGAGACCGCTCGCAAATGGAAGAGCTCAACCAGGACCTTTACACCTCACGAAGAAGAATGTCCCCCCAACGACTCTCCGAGAATCCAACGGAATCACCAAGACAAGGCTCTCCCTAGACCCCTCACTTCACCGGATGAAATTCTGACCCACACTCCAAACATGGTCTCAAAATCCTGGAGAACATATCAGGATTCTTCCAGCACTACCGGAGCCTCTGATGGCACGGAATCCCAGCTCACCTCCACCCACACTTCTTTGGCCACAATCGAAAACCACCAGAGAGGCGACGGACAGGAAAGTGGTTCTCAATCTGAAACTGAGCTCCAGATAGATCTCCGCGAGCGCAGCGAGGCTGGGTCCGAGGCTTCTGGTGTAATCAATATTCAAACCAATGAGGAAAGAAAACTAATATGTAGCGACAGAGAAAGTATCCCAGACTGCGCAGATGAAGTCTTTAAGGTAAGATTAGACTGTTGTCTGAGTTCCAATGACTGTTGATCAAACCATCATGATTCATTCACATCATCTCATGAACATGCTTTCCATTTTTGACTAAACCCAGCAGAGGTGCAAACCAAAGGGTTCTAGGGACCCATTAAAAGGAAGTACCCATTCTTGATTTTATATTTGGCTTTTAGAAAGTACCAAGTCTGAAACAGGGTGCTGAAAGTCCCTTCCAGTTCCCCTAGACATGTTTAAGTATAATGTACATTAAATTTAGACAAACACAGAACCCTTTAGCCGAGTAGATCTCGCAAAAACTGGAACCAAGTGCCTCCTGGGAAAACTTGTTATCCGGTTGCTCAGCGAGTCAATGTTTCTTATTGTTGCTTTCACATTGTTCCATCTTTTTCTCCCTCATCACCTCATGTGCCTGAAAATAGTGCTCGTCGGGGGGTCGCCATGTGGGCAAGGGGAGTCCAGGAAGTTTCAGAGACTGTAAAACAATAAGGTTCTCCCCTGTGCGAAGGCCGTGGCATTGGCCGGGTCTTCAGTGTCCCACCATACAGGAGGAACTTTGCACACGTCGGTCACCGGCTCCTGTCAAGAGAACCTGCTCGGTTATAGAGGAACATGCTCTCGTCCAACCCGAAAGAGATCCACCATCACCAGTAAGCTTCTGACTCGTGAACGTTCTCAAGTTTGGCGATCAAATAAAATGAGTTATTTTAAAGTAAGGCTGTAAGGTTAAAACTGAAATGTTCTCAGATCTTTAAGATTCTTTCCTAAGATCTAGAAACTTAAAGAACCAAGCATGTGCTTCTGAGGTTCAAACCTAACCCACTGCATGTTCATAATTACCCCACGTCTACGTTCCTTCTTCAAACTCACCTCCGTTTCTGTCCATCTAACCCTCATCCCAGCAGAACATGGTTCTCTTTAGTTTATTATTTGGATGGATGTAGCTGGTAAATGGCATTTAATCTGATCCAGTGCTGATTACAGAACCTCTCTCGCCCCGCCGGCATGTCCCCTCGAGACCCACCCTTTAAAGGGGTCCTTCAGAGATGCAGATCACTTCCTCTTTCTCAGAATGGCATACACAGAGTGTCGGTGGCCAGCCTCATGCTTGCCCAATCAGGTACAGTGTTAGAGGTCCTCACAAGTATGTAGAGCAACAGAACTACAGGAGATGTATCTATCAAAGAGGTTGCTGAGTGCAAATGTACATGTCTTTATCATTTAGGGATCTGTGTTGGTAAATCAGCCACAGTTCAGATGCGGAACGGAGGTGCCAGTCGGAGGAAAATGCTCAGACCCGGTTCTGGACCGCTGCAAGTCAGCATGGTGAGTGACACATTGTTTACCTCGAAGAACCGGAGAACATGCAACCTCCACACAGCAATGACCCCATCCACCCGACCCAGGATTCCAACCCAGGATCATTTTGCTTTACGAGTACTGACCATGAAAACAAAGGCCTTTAAATCACAGTCTGTAAGCAGCTGAACGTTTACCCCTTTAGTTCCAAGCTAACGATGTGGCTGAGGATTTCAGGACGCTGTGATTTAAATGGCGTTACAGTACGGCGGTGTCCTGGAGGCGTATGCGCCGCGTGAGGCGATAACGCATTTCCAATGCAATTTTACCCGTGTAATTGTTTTTCCCTCCATCATCACTGAACTCATAAAGCAGGTGATTATTGCGCCGCTGAAAAACATCCAGCCGCCTGTTTTATTACTGATTCTATCTTTAGAAAGCTGCTTTTGTCTGCGGCGGCGGGCTAAATTTGGGGGAAAGCGTGGGTGTGGTCCCCTACATGCGTCTGTGCCCGCCGCTGGGCCGAGGCGTCGGGTCGCCGGTCTCCGGCCGTAAACACCGAACGCAGCAGGATGGTGTTGATTAGCGAAGGATACGGAAGAGCATCAGTCACAGCATCGGACCACTCGGGGTCCCGATTCGGATTCTTGCAGATAATAATCAGAATATGAATTGTGACACCTCCATGTTGATACGAACACAGCTCCTCCCCCTTCTGTCCTACTGCTCTCGATATTGATGAACTACACAAATAAATGGCTGATGTTATAACAATAGTGACACCGACTCACACAGGAAGACACGCTGCTGGTATATTTAGGTCTTTTCCCAACTCGGCAGCTGACGCCTTTTTGCAGGAAGCAGGAAGCGAGCGTGGATCACGAAGGGACAGCGACTGAACAAAAGAAGCCGTCTGTGCAGAGAGGAAGTGGGTGGGGGGGCTGTTCCTTACCATTAGCAAATTATGTAGCTCAAATAGAGTGGTTTACTAATAAGGAGAGTAATCTGTGTGTGAGTGTAATTACAACCCGCCCGGAGCATCAGAACCACACGGACACGCGCAATGGCTCTGGAACTGTTCAGGAAGTGTGCATGCATCGGAAACACGATTCCCAGCAGCCAAACTGCTTTAAATGCCATTTATAAAGTGCTGTAGAATATTGGGACACTTTATAAAGTTATAAAGTACGAGCGGAATACCGGTGCTGCGCTACGGTGGAGAACCTGATAACGGCCTGAACGTTGAAAGGCAGTTGTGTTTGAATGAGTGATGGCATTTGGAGTTATATATTTTATAGAGTGAGGGTTTGGGGCGATTAAACATCTGAAATGTATATGTGGAATGTATATAGTGTGAGTTGGGACTACGGTGTCCTACGGTGTTTTAGGTACTCAGGAAGTGGGAGAGTTAGCGTTGGGTGAGTGAGGGCTTTGGTGTTTATAGGTGTATATTATGTGTATGATGGGGTTAGGGTTCATACTTCCAGAGTTTATATTTATGATGTAACGGCGTGTTTCTGGTGCATGTGACAGTATGTGTTTCAGGGAGATCAAGCATGAGAACCAGGAGGCAGGTGGCACTGCCACTTTGTGTTAAATCACAGCAACCACTGAGCAGCAGGAGGCGGGCACAAAGCTGTAAGGAGAGGACGGAGCGAGGGACACGACCGCCTCGATTTAACGGACAGGCAATGTAGAAGTGTAAGAAATTATGCAGTTGTTATGCAGATGAAGTTGTTTTCACCTATTTATAATTTATATACAGCACCAGTCAAAAGTTTGGGCGCGCGCCCTTTTAGCTCTATGTACCGTATAGATTAGATTTTAACATTACAGTCAGTAGATCGTCTGTTTTCTTTGTTTTGTTTTGTGAGTTATTTTTGTTTAACACTTCAGTGTAAAATCAGTGTAAAAGTAAAAACACCCCGTTGACATACCGGACCCCGGTGCCAGCAGCCAGCTGTACAGGTACCCCGCAGCCACCGAATAGTAGAGCACCAGAGCGCGCTGACTGTTAACTGTGTCCAGTATATTCTCTACGGTCACAGGCGTGTATGGGTCCGAGTCCTGTTGGCCCGTCTGGCGTTCCACGAGGAGGTCGGCGAACGCTCGTGTTCTGCCTCGCTCCGCCACGGCGAGAGCTTCATCATGATGACCTGCGGTCAGTGGAAGATGGAAAGCGACACATTAGCCCATACTTATAATGGTCTTAGAATTCCTTTTTATTTTTCATCCATCTTCCTGATCTCCTCGCCATCAGACAGATGGAGCCTCTGCCAGGATCGTCTGCCTCCAACCTTCTCCTCCAGTCTTAAAAGTAATATCCTTTTATTACAAAACACATTACAAATAAGCAGATCAGCACATTCCCTTTTTATATCTTATTAAAAGAAAAGCTTTAACATCGAAAGCAGGGATAAAAAAAAACCACACACAAATTGCAATTCTCCTGTTATTACGAAAACAAAGACACGCCCCAAATTAAACTGCATGGTGCGTGGTTTGCAAATCACTAAAGATCTTTAAAATAGGGCCCATTCAGTTTTGTAACCTTATATATTTATAAAACGGGTCTTTCCGCTCCTTAAACCTGATTGGCTGAGCCGTTTGTCCAGCCGTGACATTATTGACAATAACACACACCTCGGAGTGCTTCACATTCCTATCAGTGTGAGATAATCAATACATTATTGTTTATATGAATTGTGGTCTGTAATTTGGCCACTAGATGGCAGTATTTGGTGGTTAGAGAAACCGGAATCCTGTTACTCAGCGATCAGTGTTCAATTTTAAAAACAGACAACATTATGTTACAGAAAAGCAGATTATTAATGATTTAGCTTTCAATAAATGCATTTATAAATCAAATTGTGTCTTTTTGTAAATAATGTGTTTGTAAGTGTTTTATAAACGCAATAAGACAAATTAATAGTCCACCACCTCTGTCCCGTGATTTATTACCAATAATGCCACATTGCTGTAGTGTAAAAGTTTACATCCCAGTGTATGTTTACAGCACATTTACTCGTACAGCGCAGTTATTACCTTTAGACTAAAATCATCAACTTAAATCAGAATCAGATAATAATTCACAGGCAACATAAAATAAATGAGTAAATAAAGAACAGACGCGTACCCAGACTGACGAGAACCCTCTGTAGTGCCTGATATGAAGAAGTCTGGAGGTCAAACAAGGAGAGTTTGTAATCTGTACTGTGCTGAGTTTCATGTCGAATGGTCTCAAACAAAGCAGACGAGCGGTACAGCTGAAAAAAAACACACAACACATCCAATAATTATTACAAACCAATCACAGACAGACATCCCTATACACTGCTGTCTGTAACATTTAATTCCTGTGTAAATGGCTCCATTTAAGTCACAATGTTAGACCTGAACCACCTCTCCAGGCACGTCAGCTCGCAGGATCCAACCGTCTCGAATAGTTTTAACCATTTAATTGATTTCTATCTGTGATTGATCAGGATAACTGAGCTCAGGTATTTAAGCCTTTAGAAATTGCCAGACCTTGTCTACGATTGATTATCACACTCTGCTTAGTCTACTGAGTGTATAAGTGTGTGTGTGTGAGTGTACATAAGTGTATTGTAGTCTATAAGAGTATGTGTGAGTGTGTATTTAAGTGTGTGAGTGTATATGCGTGTGATTTAATGTGTTTGTACATGAGTGTGTATTTGAGTGTATGAGTGTGTATGGGTGTGTATATGTGTGTATATGTGTATGTATGACTTTTTATGAGTGTGCATAATTGTGTATGATTGTGCACGGGGTGTGTATGCGTGTGTATTTCAGTGTGTATGAATGTGTAGAATATATTTGTGTGTATTTCAGTGTGTATAAGTGTGTTTGTGTGTGTATTTCAGTGTGTATGAATGTGTAGAGTATAATTGTGTGTATTTCAGTGTGTATGAGGTGCATGAGTGTGTATGTGTGTATATTTCAGTGTATGTGAGTGTGCCGTGGTTTTGCCGTCTTCGTGTGCAGTTTGTCTGTTTTGAAGATCAAATGTAATGATCTTTCCTCTGTGTGTGCGTTGTGTCTCAGCAGAACGTTTTGTACAGTTAATGAACATTGTGTATTAAATCTGTTGTTCCATTTTAACACCATTTGGGGTCATTTGGGGTTCCACACTATACTGCAGATTCACATGCTTAAGGATTCTTTAATTCACCAGAACAAACACACACACTTGTTATTTTTTTTTACAAAGCCATCCAGTTAATGTGTTGAGTTTTTTTTGGTCTTCAGAGCTGCAGCAGCTCTTTAATGAACACACGCCTCTGATGTTGAATTGTAATAGGAATGTGGACGAGACTTTCACTACAGCTGCAGTAAATTAGAAGAACTTTGATGCGCATTGGAACGGTCCATTGTATCTGATCCCAGAGCTGCGTTGTAGGAGTGATATCTGAGGACGCTGATGGCCAGGGAAATGTGGACAAGTCCATCAGGAGTCCTTCAGGCACAGCTGCCATAAAGAGTTCAGCATAGTCATCCATAAAACTCCGATCAGAAAATGTTCATATGTCCATCCAACGATGATGTCCACGAAACGACTGGGATGTCAGAGGAGAACATTTCTCAAGGCATTACTCCACCTCAGACAGCCTTAATTGTTATCACAGGAGGAGTAGGCCTCTTCATTCATACTGGAATAAACATTCTGAGAACAGAACGCTGGATTCATGGTTTTGAAGTTCTGTGATTTGGACGGTGAAGGTCAGATTTTTAAATCTGAATTCGAATTAGGGTCACTCATTTAAGGTAGATGTCTTTAAAACAGCGTCTGTCTTTAAAACAGCGTATTTTACCACAGAGACACACTTTATAATTATACAATAAGAGATTGTCATATGTATTCGACAAATATTTAAGAACATTATATATTATATACTGTAATGACGGCATCCTGTGTGCACGCTGCAGCAAGCCATCCTCATTATCAGAAGTAAATATACGCATAGCAGTGCTAATACCACACAATGCACCGTGTGCTCCATACCTACGGTACAGAATTTGAGTTATAACCAACTCCACAACTCCAGAGACCCTCATTAAGCCCTGACCCTCAAATGAAATGTTTGAAAAAAGCTATTACTCACAGTTCTCCATAATGGACAGCAGGTGGCATGAGACCACTACATCTTAAAACCCATTTTGAAACTGGACTTCCACAGGAAGAGGAGAACCATTTATGTTGTGCATTTCTAAAACGCTTTTTAACCCAAAATACATCAACATTTAGGGATGCATTTAAAGTTTGTGGATATGAATGACTGAATACATCTCGCTTTAGGTTCTTTTTTGGATTTTTTTTTTAGAAAAAGCCTGGATGATATTGTACATTTCATGTTTCATGTATATAAAGTGTTTTTTTTTTGAGAAAGTGAGAGAGCTACAGTGGGTTTAGTTGGGTGTATGTGTGTGTTTGTGCTGCAGAGATGGAATGCAGTGTTCCTTTCGTCAGCATCTGCCAAGGCTGGTCTGCAATCAATTACGAGCAGAATGTTTTGATACAAATGCTTTTCTCTCTCTCTCTCTCTCTCTCTCTCTCTCTCTCTCACACACACACACACACACACACACACACACACACACACACACACACACACACACACACACACACACACACACACACAATCCCAAGATACACATAAACACAGTGACACATACATACTATATCATGTAGGGGGTGGTGCAAGCAACCAGCTGCTTACTTAAAACATAAGCTGTGCAAACGTAAATGGTGTCCACCGTGTGATCCGCATTATTAACTTTACGTTTTACAAACATTTAGAGAATAAATATGTTTATGAATTCTTTATTTAGGGTAAAGCTACAAATATATGCTGGTTGTTCTTTAAAAGCTTGGATTTCCTTTAGCTTTCACTTATTCCTCCACTAGAGGGGCTCCTCATGCCCATTCAAGGGAGAACGTTTGGGGTGCTGGGCTCATACCCCCCGGACAGTGTGCCAGGACACACGCTCACCCACTTATTTACAGTATATGGGGCAATTTCAGTCAATTTACCTTGAATCCATGTTTTTGTACATGTGGGAGGAAACCGAAGAATCAGAGAAAACCCCTGTGGACATGTGGAGAACATGTAAACTCCACCCAGATTGGGATACGAACCTGCATTGTTGGTTCAAATCCCAGGTCCACTGAAATCCAAGACCCTTAACCCTCACTGCTCCGGGGTGCTGTATCCACCCTGTGCTCTGACCCTGATTTAGGTGGGATATGTGTAAATTGTGTTGGATTAGAACGTCTGCTTAATGACCAGTTGTAAATGTAAATGGATCGTCCGCGCTGAGAGGCAAGCGCGCTGACCACTACACCACAGTGATTTCATAATTTTCCGACCATCTACAAATTACAGTCCATAACATTTATTGTACAAAATGACCAACAAACGTTGTGTTTAAGGTCTTTTTCCGTTCCCTGACCGTAATCTCACACAGTACTACGGTAATACTGGATTTTACAAAAAATATTTTCCTGTAACAATAAATAAAATCACAGAGAATACTGTACAGGAGTGCAAACCTGATTCTGACGCAAAAAATTACAACAATTTAAAGACTTTTTGTTAAAAATATTCAAGTGCATATCTTTAATTATTAGTGCTTAATAACACTCTGTACATTTTAATAAAGAAATCCTTTAATGTGATTGTTCTTCTGTCTAAAAATAGGACACTGGTCACAGTTGGGCCGGACTGTGTGATGATATAAATATATGTTGTGGTGTGAGATCATATTTTTTAGGTCCTACAGAGGGTTTAGTTGCACAGACATACAGAATTATTTACTGTACAATTTAAATCCTTCTCATTTTGAATTCAATGGAGGCTTAATGCTTTAAACAGTTTTAAGGGTTTAAACTGCAGGACCACCAATCAGACAAATTTGCTCCCTTAGTTTGAATCTTTGAACTCCATAATGTAATAATAACAGTACATGTAACTCAGAACGAAGGCACGTGGTGTTTAACATATATAATGTAAACCTTTGCACCCGTATTTCAGAGAAGAAACCCGAAAATAGACAACAGCAGAGCAGGCAGAACCCCCAGCTGAGTTCCTATAAGGAAAACTAAAAGTAATCTCAGCCTCTCTCTCTCTCTCTCTCTCTCTCTCTCTCTCTCTCTCTCTCTCTATCCTGTCTGACCCTCTAATATCCACAGCAGCCACCGAAAAATCAGTCCTAAAAAGCTTCAAGAGAGTAAAGAATCTGAAGCTCCACTGGGTCCGATTTTAGTGAACTGGGGTTCGTCTGTGAGATGTGATTGAGCCTTGGCTCGCTGCGCTGCTTTAGAGCGGTGAGTAAAGCAAACTGCGGCCGTCAGCTTTTGCAAACAGGCCGGGAAATGTTGACTCTGCGCCTGAATCCACACCCACTGGATCAATTAGGGACTAAATAAAGTGGGAGGTTTTACAGCAGCTCGTCTTCCTTCCTGTCCAACCCTGGTTTTGTCTGCCTGCAAACATGATACTACTTCTGCAGAAGGTGTGACCACAGACACAGAATACACAGCCATTAAGACTTCTCTGGCACTGGAGATTATTAAAGTCGTGGTTCGGAACACTTATTGCTTATTTGCGTGTATGAATGAAAAACATGACCGTGTACCTGGTGCTGCGCCTCCTCCAGATTCCCACTCGCCCAAAGTGAGAGACCCAAACGATGACGGATTTTGGCCTCATCTTCACGCCGGCCCAACTGCTCTGCCAGACGGAGACCTGACAAAAATATCAGAAGGAATCATTTTATTTTGATCTTTTTTATGGTGTTTCTCATCTCATTATCATAATCATTTACTGGGGTCAGGGGGGGTCAGTGGGTTCCAAATGCCCATCCAGGAGAGAATGTTTTTGGCGCTGGCGTGATCCCGCGGCTGATTGGAGGTGGTGAGTGTGAGTAACAGTGCAGTGTCGCTCAGTTCAACCACCCACATTATTCCTTAATGATCTAATTAACTCACTGTGTTCAGTGTTTTCAGCACTGTGGGCTTTTTTTTTTGCTTTTTCATCTCACTGCCGTTTTCTCCTTCACTCAAAAAAACCTTCAAAGTAATTCAAATGACCTCCTTCCTCCTCCTAATTGCTTTTCACCTCAGGTGCTCTTTTGAGGGTTAGGATGCTTTATGAATAACTTATCTTTGTCTCTTTGTACTCTCGACTTAAAGGGAGAATTCTTGGGAAACAATCACTAATCTTAGATTGTTCATTTATTTCGTCACTAGAGGCAGCTTTAGGGATCCTGATAAACACACACACACACACGCACACGCACACACACACACACACACACACACACACACACACACACACACACGGCAATATTGTGTATAAACGTATTGCTAACACACTTGCTTGCTCATAATGCATCATTAACACATTTATAAAGCATTCATAATGCTTTTAATAAGCCTTTGTTATTGTTCATAGATGTACATGCCATAAGGCTTCTTAACACAGTGACATAATGCATTATAAAGGATATATTTGAACTGTTCATTAACTCATTATAGAGCGCAGTGCAGTGATATTAAGCCTTATAACATTTGTGTTTAACGAGTGTTTTTCCTGAAAATGATTCTGTAAGTGCTCATTACAGTTTATTAAAGATTATAAGCTCTCTTTACAGACATTACGTAAAGTAAAAAAAAGAGACTGCACACATGGTTGTACATAATGCCTTATAAAAGCTTATAAATGTTCTTTAAGTAAAGTGTCATAATTTTAAGTCAGAATGTCTAAAGATCCAAAGAATCAAAAGTTTAAATAAGTTTATATTATAATGTCACTTTGTGTTCTAAAGCCTTATGTCCACTTGTTATAATACTTCATGAGGATGATTATGAACATCTATGTACATTAACAAAGTTATTAAGTGTTATGAATATTTTATGATGCATTATGAATACCAGATTTATAGAAAGATTTCTGGTTAAATTTCAGGATCAATTTTTGTTAGTAATCCAAAAAAAGAGCCTTTAAATTTGGGTTCACAGATGGATTTGGTGCCGTTCGGGTCACCTGCTGATTAAACGTGATTGGTTGATTCTGGGGGTTTTGTGGTTCTATATAAATCCACAAAGGCAGCTGAAGCCTGACATGTTAAAATCCAAAGGAGAAATGAGTCGCACGAACCTTCCTGGAGGTACATGACGGCCTGGGAGTAGTTCTGCAGGGCGTGGTGAGTGCGTCCCAGGCTGCTGTAGGCCTGAGTCTTAGCCACCAGGTCGCTGGTCTGCGCCGCGATGCTTAAGTGCTGCTCCTGATAAACCACAGCACGTTCAAAGTTGCCCAGCGACTCATAGGTGAGACCCAGGTTCCCGTAGGCTCGGCCCTGACAGCTGGCGCTCTCAGTCTCCTCGGCGATTTGAAGGTCCCGCTGGTGAAACTGCAGCGCCGTCTCATATTCACCCATCAGCTGATAAACGCTTCCCAAACCGCAGCTGGCATGGCCCTCCAACGTCTTATCCCCGGTGTCACGGGCGATGCTCAGCTGCCGCTCCAGACACGAGATGGCCTGCTCGTAGTTCCCCAGCTGACTGTGCAGGCTGCCCAGCTCGCCGTAGGCCTGTGCTTTGTTGCTGCACTCACCCAGCTCATGCGCCACCACCAGGCGTTTCTCAAAACATACGAGGGACTGCTGCAGGTTCCCCATCGCTCTAAAGATCAAAGAGAAACAGAGTTTATATTCTATATGATAAAGCAACAAGGTACGAGAGGGCGTGGCATTACTGCGAATAAATCATGCAAAAAAATGCATGCAGCCCCGTAGAGTTATACACTATTTTATGTTTTAAAACAATGTATTGTGGGCGGCATGTCGGCTTAGTGGTTGGCACGTTCTCCTCTCAGAACGGGGGATTCCCTGTTCGAATCCCGATCTGGGTGAAGTTTCCATGTCCTCCCCGTGTCTGTGTGGGTTTCCAAGTTCTCCAGTTTCCTCCCACAGTCCAAAACATGGATTCAAGGTAAATTAAATGCTCTAAATTGCCCCTATAGTCTGTGCTGTGTGAGTGAGTGTGTGCCCAGCGATGGATTGGCGCTCTGTCCTGGGTGTATCTGCTCTGCACCCGAGACATTCTGCCCTGGATGGGCTTGGGGAACCCCACTGCGACCCTCATAGAGGAATAAGCGGATGATAATGGACGAATAAAGTAATGTAAATCCTGCATTGATACGAATGTGAAGCGCTGAGAGCTGTGTGTTATGGCTGATAATGTCACAGGTGGACAAACAGCTCAGCCAATCAGATTTAAGAAGCGAAACGACTCGATTTTTCAAAATTTATCTTCACACAATAATGGGATATACATGACAGAGCCCCCTTTTTCCCTGATGGAGCCACACCCCCCATTCCTGCATCAGGTAACTGTTTGTTCCTATCAGTCACATATTTCTGGAAAAATGTTATCGACCAAACAGCTGCTCTGGGACTTCGTAGCGTGATTGGGAGACCTTTGGAGACGTGCCAGCCGTTGTTCTTAGTGACAGAAGCGTAATTATACAATACGCTGACTACAGGAATACTTCCAGAGTTTTTGTCGGAGAGGCAGAAATAGAACCGGCAGCGTTATACTGGGATAGGGCTCAATTTATGCACCGTACGCTCCACTGTGGGCCGGCTAGTAATATATGTTAACACGTCATTTTAAAAAATGATGACCCGAGACAGCGCTTTTTATTTAATGCTGCATTAATACAAATTTCCAGTTAAAAGCATTGATGTGTAATGAGACGTAATGTTTTGTAATGAATTGTTAAAAAGCAGACAACAGTCCCAAATGATCAGATTTTAAATGAGAAGCTCAGTTGCTCACCACGCTCTCAATAAAATCCATTCTGTTTTAAAAAAAGGTACCATCCAGCACTTAGGGATTAGTAAACCTCCCGTGTCTGGTCCTGACAGCCTCCGGGACAAATCTGAGGTTTAATACACCGTGCATCTCACGCCGGCATCCCGTCTGTCAAATATAAATGAAACAAACACCCTTTAATGTCTTCCGTCAATGAGGCTCTTGTTGAATGTGTCTCCATTATTGAGGGTGAGCCTTTCTCACAGTTGGGGGGAAAATCCGGTCCATTGTCGCCGTTGACAACGTAATTTACCTTCCTGTGGGCTGCGGCAGAACGACAGGGGTGTTTGATGGATGGTGACATCAGCGGAACCGGTAAACTGTAGGCCAAATATGGGTTCCTCCACCCACAGCCTTTCTAATTCCCTCGCTGGTAGCATCTTTCCATTAACTCATGCAAAATCTATTTATCAACTCATACACCCCCCGCCCCCCACCCCCCACACACACGTCCCGATGTTGATGCATTGGTGCAAGTGAGGAACCGTGTGGGGTAAAGAGAATTGACAGAGGGCTGTGGGATGGTGCCAAAGCACTCAAGTAACTGGTTTCCTAAATGGTGGGTTGCGGACAGCTTGTAAAAAACAAATACAGCCGACACTTTTGTTTTCGTTGACTTTGGACATCACTGACATCACATTGTCCCTGTTAGGTTTCCCCTGAGACGTCAAAGTGAAGTGATCAAAAATGTCCAGATCCAGCAGCCCATCAAAGAAAAAGAGCAGAAACACAAAATACCAGAGCGCCATTAAGATCGCTGAAATCCACGCTGAGTTTCATTGTGGTTAAAAAAGCGCTAAAGAAGCTAATGTAGCGAAAGGCCCTAACGCACTTACAAAACAGAGTGCAGACGAGGAAAGTTATTTTTTAATTTAAATCAAAAACAGTCAGATAGTGAGAAATGTGAACGCCGTTCTGCTAAACGTTTATTTAACATTTATATAGGACTTTTATACTCAGTTTTTGTAAAAGAATATAAAATAATGTACATATAGTTGTAGGCTTGCGGGTAGGGAACCAGCCTTGTAACCTAAAGGTCGCCGGTTCGGTTCCCAGTCCCACCAAGTACTCTGGCTGAAGTGCCCTT
>JAOUQT010296564.1:0-16638 GCA_025769995.1 Xyliphius kryptos | reverse complement strand
TCACACAGTCACACATACACACACTATACAGGGCAATTTAGAGCATTCAATTTACCTTCATGTTTTTGGAATGTGGGGGGAAACCCAAGAACCCGGAGGAAACCCACACAGACACAGGAAGAACATGCAAAACCCAGATTAGAATTCGAACCGGGAATCCCCAGCACTGAGAGGCATATATATAAGCAATTTCTCCTGATTAAGCATCCTGATTCTGACAACAGGTTGATTTCAAGGGTGACAACAAGTTCATGATTGCCCGAGTTCATTTATAATTTGCAAAGAACAGATGTACAAGAAGAAAACTTTGAGCTATGTCTCCTAACCTGCAGTGATCATTGAAGTGCAACTAGATATTCTTTTCAATTCAGTTGTTGGATGAAAAGCTATCGCCTTTGGGCTATGACGTCACGATTCGCAACGAATGACATCAAACACAGAGGTGGGCGGAAGTCCCTTTGAGTTTATCTGCACCTGCTCCTGCCCCTGGCAGCGTGGCAGTTACCGTGGAAATAAAAGCGCAACTTGTTTGCAGTGCGACATCATGACGGTACCCCGGTTCCACTCGGTCTCTCTGTGTTAAGGTCCGTGTTTTTTGCAGAATAAACTACAGTAGCGCAGGCATGACCGACTCGGTTGTGCACGCGCACTCGAACGCGTCCGCCGTGTTCGTGGGTCCACCCGCCACGCCGCCGGGCTCCGGCTCCACGCCGCGCGTTTTGCGGCTGGACTCGCGCTCGCTGCTCGTTTCCGCCAGCATGTTCACGGTGGGGGTCCTGGGGAATCTGGTGGCCGTGGCGGTGCTGTCCGTGTCCAAGCGCGAGCAGAAGGAGAGCACGTTCTACACGCTGGTCTGTGGAATGGCGGTGACGGACCTGCTGGGCACCTGCTTCACCAGTCCGGTGGTGATCGCCACCTACGTGGCGGGGAAGTGGCCCGGCGGCGTGCCCCTCTGTCACTTTTTCTCTTTCTCCATGTTGTTTTTTGGCTCGGCCGGCATGTCCATCCTGTGCGCCATGGCGGTGGAGCGCTACCTCGCCATCAGCCACGCGTTTTTCTACTCACAGCACGTGGATCGCACCGTGGCCCGCGTGGCGCTGCTCGCGGTTTACGTGATCAACGCGGTGCTGTGTTCGATGCCCAGTTTTGGGTTCGGCAGGCACGCTAGCCACTTCCCCGGCACCTGGTGTTTCCTGGACTGGCGCGCCGGCGATGCGCGTGGAGCCGCTTACACGTTCCTGTACGGCGGCTTCATGCTGCTGCTGATCGTCGTCACGGTGCTGTGTAACTGCGCAGTGTGCCGCTCGCTGCTCGGCATGAACAAGAAGACGCGCACCGTCGCCGCCGCCGCAACCCGCAGTGACGCGCCCGCGGGACACACGGGCTCCCGACGCGCTTTCCGCAAGCTGCCTGCTGTTGCATCCGCAGCGGAGATCCAGATGTTCTGGCTGCTGATTTTCATGACCATCGTATTCTTGATCTGCTCCATTCCTCTGGTGGTGAGTGCAAACAGCTCTCAAATCACTTTTATTTCAAATACAGCCATTCTGCAATCAGAGCAGGGATGTCCAAACTTTCTGCAAAGAGGGTAAAATTTGATAAAGGGAAGATGCCGAGGGCCAATAGATCCTTTTGGTTTTTTTTTCACAAAAAAAGTTATAAAAAAATACACACTGTTGTAAAACACTCACAGTTACGTTTGTTTTTCAAATGGCAGTGTAACTACATATATGCCACTCAGACGTGACCAACTCTGAAAACACAATTCTTTAATATCTGAAGTGTCAGATAGACTGGTAGAGACAGAGAGACAGATCTTAAGAGTCATGTAAAGTGGTAGCTTAGTGGTTATGGTGTTGGACTATCAATCTGAAGGTCGTGGGTTCAAATTCCAGGTCCACTGATGTTACCAATTAGGGTTTTTGAGCAAGACCCTTAACCGTAATGGCTCCTAATGCTATTGTCAACCCTTTGCTCGCTTTGTAAGTCGCTTTGGATAAAAGTGTCTGCTAAATGCCCAAATGTAAATGTTATATCTGGAGAGTCAGATAACAAACTGAATACATTGCATTTAAGAAATTCAAAGTTAAAAAACAAGCAGCTCATCTGTCACATTGATGTTGTCATCAAAAGTCAGTACTGCAAAAAATGAAATCTTAAGTCAGAAAACCTTGAAAAAAACTGCAACAAGTCTTGTTTTTGACTTTAAGTGGTTTCTAAGTAAGATGATAATGTAGTTTTTAGAAACGTTTTTATTTAAAAAAAATATTAGCAAGATAAAATTACTCACTATATTGACAGATAATTGTATCTGATTCATCTACATTTTTCTTGATTTGCATTTATTTTGCTTACTTTTTTTACATTGATTTTTGTAGCGCATTTGTGCTTTAAATGATCAAAAGCCACTTCTCTGTCTGAATAGCTGACTCTGTCCTCAATTCCCAAAGGCAGACAGATAGTATTAGAATGGTGTTGCCATCATGTGGTAAAAGTCGGAATTCCATTTGTTTTCTTATTATTTGTTTTTTCTAACGAGACATAAATAACACATTATACGAATGAAGTCGCAGGCCGTTTGGGATCCCGCGGGCCGGACTTTTGACATGCCTGAATTCATCAGGTTGTCAGGACACGGAACTCTGACCACCCCATGCCTCAGGACTGTAGCTCATTCATATAAACCAGGGGTGCCCACATTTTTCTGGACTGAGATCTAATTTTTCCAGTGGACAAGTCATTGAGATCTACCAGGATTGGCCTATTTTTTTATAAAGCTTTAATGTTTACACACATCCTGTTGATATTATTAGCAATACAAGGCAATCCACATAAAAAACCCACTATTATTCTGATGATTTGCACTGAATGGTGTCAGCCAGGTGTGAGGAGTCTGAACAGTAGCTGCTGATGCCAATTCTCATCAGTGAGGGTGGACCAATATCTGGACTTCATTATATAATGTGGGGAAAAAGGAGATTCTAACATTTTAGAACATTTTTTAAACAAGATAGCATGGTGGGTTAGTGGTTAGCACGTTCGCTTCTCAGTGCTTGGGATCCAGGTTCAAATTCAATGCTCTCTGTGTCCATGTGGGTTTCCTCCAGGTTCTCCCTCAGTCCAAAAACATGGATTTAAGGTAAATTGGCTGCTCAACCCAGCGATTGATTGGCGCCCTGTCCCGGGTGTATTTGCCCAGTGCCCCTGGATGGTCATAGGGAACCCTCCACGACCCTTTTAGAGGGTTATGCAGAAGATAATGAATGATTGAATCAATGAATTTTAAAAGGAGGCTCGATTGTGGTAGGGGGTGTGGCCGCACACCGGGTTTGTGAACGGTGTGTGTGGGGCAGTTTAGAGCATCCAATTTACCTTGACTCTATGTTTTTGGACTGTGGAAGAAAACCGTAGAACCCGGAGGAAACTCTCATGGACATTGGGAAAACATGGAAACTTCACCAAACACCCATTTCTGGCATATTTCTGGAAGAAAATCGTAAATGAAACTGTCGTGGCTGTAACCTTTGTTTGCAAACATCGGGATACAGATAAGAGTCTGCTCAAAAATACGCTGACTACATGAATACTTCCAGAGGTTATGGTGGCGAGACACAAACCGAATTGGCAACGTTATACTGGGGAAGGGCTCAATTATGCATCATATGCTATGTGGGCAGACTAGTATTTTATATCACTTTAGAACAATATCAATACATTTGCTAAAACATCTGTCAAACATAATTTAAAGAATTAAAAACTAATTAAATATTTTAAAATGAATTATTTGACTCTTTCAAGTAAACTGATTTTTCAAACATAATCATTAATTTAATTCATTTAATCTTATTTTCTTATTCAGGTGCGCATCTTTGTTAATCAGCTTTATGGACCTGGACATCTAGCTGCCGGAGGGTTGCCGGATGACAAAAGTGACCTTCTTGCCATTCGCTTTGCTTCTTTTAATCCAATTCTGGATCCTTGGGTTTACATCCTGTGTCGGAAAAGCCTGTTTACGAAATGCTGCAAATGGATCAAGCGAACAGTAGACATGACCAGAGATAGTCCTGTACACAGGTCTGGATGGGTTCTTGGGCAAAACTCACCTCAATTATTTGCCCACAGTAACACCACAAGTTACATTTCATTGCAAGCAACCACATGCAGAAATGCCACAGGAAAACTAAGCATCGCTTATTCAAAATCGTACGTGGATCTGAGCGTACGGCAGGCATGGGACCTGGACACAGCACTGGATGACTTTCACCCATTCAGTGTGGACCACAGCCCAGTTTTGGGATCTGAAAGTGAAACTGCATCTGGCTCAGAACTCATACATGCAGTCGAGTCTGTTCAGACATTACCGATGTCATGTGAAAAACTGGAGGAAAACAAAACCATAATAGTCACATGTACATTCAGTACACCAAGCTCCTGCCTTTCTGATTGTTGAAATTGCAAATCTATTGGTATATAGATTTGCAATTAGGAAAAAAGATTTGATGGGTTCACTGTACATGAAGGTTTATTTATTATCATTATTTTTTTTTTTACCCAAAATCACAGGGCTTGTTTAATGTATTTTAAACCTTCATTGAAAATGACAAGTTAATTTATGTTTAAGGCATATTTTATTACTGTAAAACAAAATCTCTGTCTACAGCATTAGCATCCCCCTACAACAAAAGTTATGTTCTGAAACGAAGGAGATAGAACTTAAATTCTGACGTGTTTCATTAGAATGGCACAGTGGTGTAGTGATTAGCATGTC
The DNA here is from genome assembly GCA_025769995.1 of Xyliphius kryptos. Taxonomy (NCBI): domain Eukaryota; kingdom Metazoa; phylum Chordata; class Actinopteri; order Siluriformes; family Aspredinidae; genus Xyliphius; species Xyliphius kryptos. Next base: position 11,870 of record JAOUQT010296564.1, on the reverse strand, counting down.
TGAGTTTTAGCAGGTTTAAATCTTGATCTGGGTGAAGTTACCATGTTTTTTGCATGGGTTTTCTCTGGTTTCCTCCCAAAGTCCACGAATCATGGTGAACTGGCTGCTCTAAATCGTTCTGTTTCTGTATGCTGTATTAGGGCTTGCATCTCTGCAAAGCTAATTAGATTTAATAATATAGCTGATAGATTTAGTCTATATTCTAATTAATTTATTCAGAGCTAAATAATACCTCGGTTTCAAGTGTCTTTAAATCGGATAGAAAGTGTCTTTTAGCTAAGCAGATACATAATACTGTATGCACGGACAATTCTGCCAATAGAAATGATGAGCTTATCTTTACTATTGCATAAAGCACATAGTAATTATGATATTGCTTGTATGGTGGTGATGGAACAGCTCACACAAGTGCTTCTACATGGGGAATTGATTTTATTAGGAGAAAATGTACTGTTTTTACTTTGTGAAGACATGGCCAAATACAATGCCAGCATCACAATATAGGTCACCAATTTACATAAACAAATATCTGATTATTATGAAGCAGACAGAAAAAAAATGTTACTGTAGATTTTTGTCCTGCTGTCAACTGAGTCTCTTGTCGTCCAAATGATTACTGCTAATGACAATCCTGTGTTTACTTGCAAGAGCTGCAAGAAATCTTTTATGTGACTTTACCATTTGATATTCAGAGAAAAAAGGTGGACATTATGGAATGCATATGATTTACAGTATAGTTCCATGTGTTTACAAAATACCATATTTTAACTATAGAAATATATACACACACACACACACAAGGACAAAACTGGTGGTACCTCTTTGTAAATAAAAGAATAAATGAAAAACCCACAATGGCCACAGAACTACCTTGAATCTGACAAAAGTAATAATAAAAAAAAATGCTATGAAAATGAACAAATGAAAGTCAGACATTTCTTTTCATCCATGCTTCAAAAGAATTATTACAAAGATAAACTCATAATACAGGCTTGGACAGAAATCATGGTACCCTCAACTTAATATTTTGTTGCACAAACTTTTGAGGCAAATCCCACGATTCCTGTAACTGTATAATGAGACTTCTACACCGCTCAGCTGGTATTTTGACCCACTCCTTAACTGCTTTTTCCAGACGGCATGTTTCAGCTTTTTCCAAAGATGCACAATAGGATTCAGGTCAGGGCTCATAAAAGGCTGCTTCAGAATAGTCCAATCTTTACCTCTTAGCCGTTCTTGGTGTTTTCGGCTGTGTGTTTTGGGTCATTAATCCTCTTGCAAAACCCATGACCTGTGACTGGGACCAAGCTTACTGACACTGGGCAGCACTTGATAGTCTTGAGATTTCATTGAAACCTGCACAGACTAAAGACACCCTGTGCCAGATGCAGCAAACAGCCTAAGAACATAACAGAGCCTCCTCCATGTTTCCCAGTGATGACAATATGTGGACACACTTTCATTGGACATGCCCCTTTTGTCACACTATTTTCATTTAATGAGTTAATTTTTAAATAATTCTGTTGAAGCATGGTTGAAAAGCAATGTCTGACATTTATTAGTTTTCTTTCATCGCGTTTTTATTTATTATTACTTTTGTCAGATTCAAGTTATTTCTGTGACCATTGTGGTTCTTTTTTTTTCATTAACTGAGGAGTACCAACAATTTGTACACACGTGTATATTTAGTCTCTGACAAAAGTCTTGTCGCTTATCCAAGTTGTAGAAAGAAAGCCCTCTGGATTATGCGTATTATGTCAAAAGAAAGTATTATTTATTCATTTTATTTAGGACAGAAACGTCAGATTTTGCTTGGACAAAAGACTAGTCATAGACAAAAATAATGTTGAAATCATACATTTACTTTACTTAGAATACACTAACATGCTGCAATAACATTAGAACACAAATTGTCCTTGAAAAAAATAATATTGTGTATGACCTCCATGAGCCTGGAGAACATCCATCCATACGTCTTGGCAATGACTTAAATTATTTATTGATGAACTCATCTGGAATGGCAAAGAAAACAGTCTTACGGGACTCCCAGAGTTATTTTTTTTTTGTTTTTGTCCATCCTTTTTGCAAACTGCCAACCTTGGAAAATGCAAGAAGATCTTTTTTGTTGCCCTTTATTCAATGGTGGTTAATAAGTAATATTTTGAATCGACAAACTGTTCTTGTAGATACAGTGTTTTCTGGTGACCTGTTCTCATGTAGCTTCGCTGCTGTTAAACAGTGCTGGCCCTGGACTGTCGGAGCAACAAACCTGGCTGACCTGGGCTTATCATGAACATCACCAGTTTCTTGAAATCTTTTTCTTATTCTCTTCACTTGACGTTTGGACACATTAAAGATGTCCGCCACCTCAGCAGCAGACGTGGTCTTCAAAAACTTGATAATCAGATCTTTAGTTGGTGGTTGAATCTTTGGCGTGTTGTCAGAGGTCAAGTTGAACTTCACATGAAGTGGTCTGGTGTGCTTGAGTTTTTTCATACACACTTAGGTTAATTATATATTTGTTTCAGGTGATGCTTGAATCATTTGAAGACTTGACAAGACTTTGCAAAAACATGTTCTGGGTTTCACCAAGCTGTGGACATCAGGGCTTCTTTTTGCACCTAGTTTTTAATGTGAAAGCCCTTGACAAAGTGAACATTTTAAGATACTATGTCCTCGTGCGATAATATTTTTGTCAGGGACTGTATAGGGTTCACGAAAAAGTAGACTGCCTCTCAGGTGCCTGATTATATGAGTTGGGCGCATTCCACTGTCTACTAAATAAAGATTTTCAACTGAATATATCTAAATATTCATTTAGATCTAGGATATGTTCTTTTAGTGTTCCCTTTATTTTTTTTGAGCAGTATATATATATATATATATATGTATGTACTGTTACAACTCAGGTCAATTTAAAGTGCATTCTTAAATAGTAATTAATTAAAGTTTTATATTGCCTGTAATTTTTGTCCTGTGGTTTTGATGTTTTAAAATATTAATGGTGCATGTAACATGAATTTGCATAATGTTTTGTAGTTGTTTACATCAGTGATTGCACATATAACAGCAGATTACTGGATAATGCTGCTGCCTCACAGCAAGATTATCCCGGGTACAATTCCCAGAAAGGAATGGGTTAGGAGGTTCTCCTGAAATGCTGTTGGTAATACTAAATTGTTCAGCCCCCTGCTGACCTTCGTTGAGACAAGCATTGTAGAGAATAAATAGACAGGTGGATATACCACAAATTCATTGAATAATTGGAGAACAGCAGTGTCTGGTATAAAGGTGCATGTTGACATTTATGACAAATAATTGGATTCTTTTTTTAAATTTATTTATAAAATCATATACTTTAAAAGAATACTGACTATTTTAAATTGTAATATTTATTTACACAGACACTTCATTGCCTATGAATGCTGTTTTTGTAACTACCATGGATGTTCAAGCCTTACCTAATTCTTAAAAAATGTATTTCTAATAATAAGGAAAAAATACTGAATAGTTTTTACATTTCTTTGCATCAGCCAGAAAGTGTTTGTATACAGTGCACAATGCCATCTACTTCTAAACTAGTGGAGGGCCATGTCTCAATTAATTTTTGTCCTATTTATTCTTAGTTTTTGTTTTTATTTATTCATTAGTTATGTTGTTTTAGGCAAATGTGTTGTGTTTAACCATCACTGATTGTGTGCAGTTCATGAATGTGAATTCTTTGAATTGACTAGTTTTACAGTTCACCAGAGTAAAAATAAATAAATCTGTTCAACGTATTTATTATTTTGCCTGATGTTTGTTTATAGACCACATTTAATGGTGGAAACTGTAATCAAAGAAATGTTTTGTTTCATTTGCATGGCACTAAACTCGTAATACTGTAAGGGTTGTTCTGAAATTAATAAAATACAGTGCTGTTTAAAAAATAAATAAATAAAACTACTTTTTGTTCTGTTACATTTGTGCCTCAGCCAGAAGGGGGCAGTAAAGTACAAGAAAACGAACTCGCGACCATTAGTAGGAGATTGAGCGGAAGCGAATGAATGATTACCCCAAGGGGCTTGTTGAAATAACAGGACAAATCCGAAAGTTTCATATTCGGTTTCATCTATTGGCTTTTTAAACCTTAAGAAAATATTTTTCAAACTATTTTAGATAATGCCATCAGTTTATCCTTTTGTATAAAAGTATATGAAGTGACCGAGGGTCGGCTACGACTGATCGTGATAATCATCATCATTATCATCATATGACGCAGAAATCACACGATGTGATAGCTTTTTTTAGGTTGTACACACAGCAGCTGAAAAATGTTTTTAAGTTTAATTGAATAGGGGATGTCTTAACATTTTTATTATTCTGTTTATTGCTTGCTTTTTCATTTTTGTCTTTTTTCTAACTGTTTTGTTGCTGTGACGTATTCTCTCGTCACTTCGTTCATCTTCATGTCCTTCCTCATCACATCCATTGTACTCCGCTTTGGCTTTCCTCTCTGCCTCCTGCTTGCAGGACCTTTCCACGGCATCCGTCTGCCAATATAAATCTCATCCCATTTCCAAACCACCTCCATCTTGCCTCCCTAACTGCCTCAAAAATGTGTTTAATGTATCGTCTCTCGAATAAATGCCTAATTTTGTTTCTCTTTAGCGATTCAAAAAAGAATGACCCCTTAATGTCTACTCTCTCCTGTCATTTGGTCAGTGCTGCTGTCTGTAAATGGACAGCTTTGCGGGTCTCTCCACTTCCTTTTAAAATTCTACACCATCCGCATACTGTAAGTGAGCTTGCTTTCTCTTCTTTATATCTTTTCTACATTCTTCGTTATTTTGCACACTCAGCCCCAAGTATTTAAACTCAATCTCTTACAAATGAACCTTTTATACATTCTTTTCTCTCATTCACATTCATTTACTCGGTTTAGCTCCTACTAACATTTCTTTCTCCTTTTCTAAGAATCTTCAGTTTTTTTTGTTTCTACCAAACATGGGTGACAAAGATAATGGCATCAAGCATTAATAGGACAAGAGACTGTAAGTAGGACCTTTTGCCTACAGGTCAAATCTGGAATTGTAATAGTTAAAAAATGCACGGAATTTACTTAAACATGTGTAGATCTTTATTTCTGTGCTTGTTTTTAGAGTTTTCATTTAGTGCATATAGGAATGTAAATTTTGGTTAAAATAAAGCGGTTTCAAAAGTCAAAAAGTCTAATGCAAACATTCATGTCCCCTTTATGAAACTATCAAAGAGTGCCCACTGATCATGTCATCTGCAAACATCATATTACATGGTTACACATTTCTGCCATCCTCATTCTTCAGCCTGCCCATGATCATCACACATCAAGACTCAAAGTTAGAGATGAATACAGGATGTTATTGTAGAACATCTCATCTCAATATCTTTTGGTTAATCCTCTACATCCCAGGCAGAGGTTTATGGGTGCTGCGCAGACAGACAGACACTTTAATTAAGAACAATTTAAGTAGGGGCAATTTATTGTTTTATTAAGTTAAACTGTGGGAGAGAACCAGAGTTAGATTTTGTCCCTTATTTGACATAAGGCTGTTATCACGTCTCCATTTGTTCTTGTCAATGTCGACATGTTGCATTCAGCCCCAGGCAAAGTTAATCTCCTGTAGCTTTGATAAGGAAACCGGAGAACCTGGAGAAACCCACACAGACACAGGGAGAACACGGAAACTCAACCCAAATAAGGATTTAAACGGATCCCCAGTGCTGAAAAGTAAACTTGCTAACTACAACCCCTTTGGCAAGAAATCAAAAATGTTTAATAAACTCTAATCCAAAGTAATATACTGTAACCATGTTGAGATACAAATTATACTTCTCTGGTTTTGAAATAATAACATTTAAATAAAAAGAAGGATCAAGACTCGTATTAAATAAAACTGTTTAATTTCTATACAAAGTGTACAAAAATAAAGATTAATAATAATAATAAAAATAATAATAATAATTGATGCAAATACTGTAAGGAAAAATTATAAATGCGTATTATAACTGAAGCTCATTTAAATTATCTCCTTGAGGGCACTTTTTCTTTACAGGGACAGCATTAAAAATTTAATTATCAATTATAGGAAAATCATGCTATTTAGCAATTTTGTTCAATTTAACTATTTAGTTGGGGAAAGATAATAAAAAAAAAAAAAAAAAAAAAAAAAAAACGCTTTAAGCCAGCAGAGTATTAAACACGAATACAGATAGTTTTCACCAAAATGCTTTTTCAAATCTTCTGTTGTCAGGTTGATGAGATTTAAAAATTAAAGCTTACAGAAGAGGAAAAAAATGTACACATATTAATAAATATAACAGGCCTGATGCACATTTTTATTATACATGATAATAAATAAATAACTTAGGTGTACAAATAAATAGTTGACCTATAATGCATACAGTAAATGCTAAGAGATGCACAGCATCTATTGTAAAGCACAATGACCAAAGGCATTGAATATGGCAACTTAAACCCCTACATTAACTGCTGACATCACGTGCAGATCGGTATCAGTTCAGTGTTATTTTATCTGTCAGCTGTCTGTGTTTACCTCCACACCATAGCATGTATGTATTCATTTAAATAAAAAAATATACACATTTTGGGACTGGAATCCGTTGCAGTTTAGGTACTTTAGAAAGAAAGTGTTTAGCAACGGAAGTTTCCACTGCAAGCCACATTTGGTGTTTAAAGTTTGCTTCTGTAACATGACAATATTTTATGGGTGGTGGTTAGGAGGACAGGTATAATCTCCTGTAAGAGTTTGGTTTGGTGTGCATTCATTTGTAAATACCTATGATATGAAAACATCCTTTAGAAATGAGTTGAAATGTGTAAGGGCTTCTCAAACACCAGTAGCTTTCTGTGCATTGCTAAAATAAACACACACTTACAAACACCTCTTAACAGCTGAATTTCACATGAATGTGCCATGTATTAGATATGCCAGAAAGTAATAACCGTGTTAACATGTTTTGGAATTTGGAATGCCAAAACAGTGTAACCAGATTCTTCATCAGTTTTATGCTACAGTGAACAATGTTCAGTTATGTGCAGTCTGAACAGTTAGCTCAAAAAATAACTTCAGTCTTATCGTGCCGAGAAATTATTTTTACAAGGATAAAAACACATGCTTCATTATTTCGATGCAAAAGTCTTAACATGGTTTCTGAAAATGTTTCTAGTTTTAATATCTGTTATTACTTCAGGTTTTTATGCTCCTCACTTTAGACACCAGTCCTGTCTTAAGTGATTAACTAGTGACAATTAATAAAATGGCAGAAATATAACTATTGAGCAAACATCACAGTGTGGTAAAAGGATTTACGAATCATATAATATGCTTTTATAAAATGCGAAGTTCCGGTCCTTAAATCTGTTTGTTGTTTGTCCAGCCTTCAATAATGTACACCTTGTGTTTTATGTTTTTGATAAATTCCTTTCTGTAATTTGGACACTAGATGGCAGTATTTATTTGTTAAAAAAAGTGGGAACATATTACTCAGTGTTCACTTTAAAAAACAGACTAGATTATGTCACGGAAGACCAGTCTATTGCCGATTTTGCTTTCAATAGATGCATTTATGAATCAAACCTTATTTTTTTATTATAGTATGTTTGTAAATTGATGTGCAATATTGTTAATAAATTAAGGTAAAGAGGTTTAAAGTCTTCATGTTGTCCCTAACACCTCTTTCCTGTGATTTATTCACAATAATGCATACCTTCTATTGCCTTATTGCTTAACCATATCACATCTGTTTTTATGCCAATGTTTTTATTTCTAATATAGAATTGAATGTTCTGATGCTGTACTGTTTGTTTGGCCAGCCCATTAACCTCAGTGAGTTTAGGAGGTCCACATCGCTGCTGATCACACTAAATAAAGCGGTTTCAATCCAAACTGCATTTAGTTAATTAACAATGTTTTGGTCAAATTGAGGCCCATGTCATATATAGCATTAGCCTTTAAGAAACCGCAGCATCTGTTGTTTCTCTGCCATTTTTCAGAGAAATTCTTGATGACTTATCTTCTCCAGTTGAAATCACTCTGGCTTTTTTTACTTTCCGTTGGTAATATAAAAAAGCCAAAAGTGTTACCCTATGCAAAAGGTGTTCTGTATCCTTTTACTAGAAACTGCTTTGTGGATCATCTCTGGATCTTTGGAACCCTCTCTTACTCTCATTGCAGGGTACCTCTGCTGTTGGGTCACCTTTTTAAGGGATGATTTTAGTGTTTACTTTCCTCTTTACACCCATTCAGCCTGTACATTCACAGTCTGATGCTGACACTTTTTGAATGGTCCTCCAGGTGGTGGATGTGTCCATGAATGAGACAGACTCATAAGCGGTGGGCCGACAGCAGGGTCTGGCGCTGACCTTACGTGCTGTGCGTTTTGGCAAACTGCCGTTGGTCAGCAAGGCTTTCAGTGCTGCATCATAGTTCCCCCGAGCACTCACACATGAGCCCACGCAGAATTTAAAAAGCACAATCTCATCAGAGTCATAACCCATGCCCAGGTCTCTTACTCGCATCTCTCGCTTTTCCAAATGGCAATCACGGCTACTTTGGCCCCGTCGTCCATTCTCTCCTCTTTCTTTCTCCTTTTCTTTCTTCTTCTTCCTCTTTTTTTTGCGTGAGCCCTTCGACAGAGTGTCCGAAGCTTCAGATGAACGGGGTGAACGCTCCCATCGAGCTGGCCTTTCATCCTCAACCAAAACAGATGGTTCTAAAAATAAATTAAAAATAAAGAGTGTTTACTAGATTTCCAGGACTGTCTATCATCACACCTTAAAATTCAGCACATTTTTTTTCATTTTTTAGACACTAATTTTAGACACTAATTTTATTAAGATCACATTACAAGACTAGCTTGACAATTAAATTAATCTTAAATGTGTTAATTAACTTGTGCTTTTTCCAGTTGCATTCTTCAGTTACATTTACACCAATTTGTTTTTAATTGAAGTACACACTCTTCTAGTCTTAGGCCCCTAAAACAGAAACTTCTAAAAAATCAGCCCTCACTGTAGCAATCCAGCAATCTGGGCTTTATGACAATGTGGTCAGACAAAAGCCTCTCCAGAAGCACCAAACTCGTCTCAGCAACCCATAATTCAATCTCTGCTAGATGCAAGATCATTCCAAATCATCAATCTGAGTGATGATGAGGAATTTCTTTCGGCATAGAGCCGAGCTAGTTTTCAGAAAAAAAAAATCATCAGGTCAAAGCAATCAACCTGAAAAGATCAAAGTGGCAGAGCTTAACTATTAGATATAAATGCATTAATAACATTTAAATAGCATTTAAATAACACATATTAAATTGACATACAGGCTTCACAAAGGCGCAGTGAGAAGTACCGTCACCTCACAGAATGAAGGATGACCAGGTCAATTTCTGTGTATAGGTGCTCCGGTTTCCTCCAAAGACATGCACGTTAGGTTAATTGTTGACTCTACAGCGGCCCTTGGCGTGTGGGTGTACATGTAAAAACGTGTGTGGGAGCAATACAATGGAATGGGCCCCATCAGTGCTTGTACCTGCCCTTGCACCCAGAGTTGCACGGTGGGCAATGGCTGGCCCACGACACCATGTAGGGTCCCCACCAAGATAATGGAATGAATGAATGAAATTGACAGAGTACTGTGCAAATGTCTTAGGCATCCTAAATATTTTAGTACTAAATTTGTTAGTCTCCAGAAAATATATATGTTTCAGATTCTTCAATAGTCTCTGCAAAACTTTAATTACAACTATTTAAATATAAAACTGAACAAATTATACCTTGGACCACTGTTTTAACAAACATACAATGACTTCCTTCCGTTTGGCCATATTCATTGCACTTTATAGTGTGTAATTAATTTTAAAGGCATCAATGGTTTAAAGCATGTCTCTGCATTTGCTAAAACTTTTTCACAATACTGTACAATACATAGCAGGTTGGTGTTGGTTACTGTACAATACAAAGCAGGCTGGTGTTGGTTACTGTACAATACATAGCAGGAATTGGTCCTCTGCATTTAAACCATCCGGGCAGTGAAACACACAAATACACACACACAGGCGAAGTGGGCACACGTTCCCGGAGCAGTGAGCAGCTAGCACAGCGCCCGGGGAGCAACTGGGAGTTAGGTGCCTTGTCCAAGAGCACTTCAGCCATGACTTGTCAGTACTTGGAATCAAACCAGGGACGTTCCGTCGCAAGGCTGGTTCCTTAATCACAAGCCTACGACTGCCCCTGTGTCTACTAAGTGTCTTATAGAATCTAAAAATTAGTCTGGAGACTTTGACTGTCACACTTGCATCTCTATGTTAGATTTGATGACGTTTTTTGACTGTTGTGTAATATGTTGCTTTATTTATTGGCATACAAACATTTTTATCTTAGTTTGTATTTCCAGATGAGAAAAGTAATATTTTATATTTTTGCACTGAATTCATAAAATACACATCTATAACCATGCTTTATATATAAATATGGTGCCCAGTATTGTATACAAGCATCTTGTTCAAAATTAAATAATCAAATTAAACATTTAAAGAATTAACTGCTGATCCATGTATTGTATAGAACTGTCCAGTGTTGGAATTCTAAAATGACCATGATCCAAGTTATATGTTTAGTTGAATGAAGCATAAGACCTGTATCAGGTGTTCTGGTCCCAGGCTGACAGCCAAGATGTCTAGACATTCACATCTAGTATTTTCATGTGAAAAAAGAAAAGAATTTCATAACCCATCTATTTTTTGTAACTGCTCTGCATAAAGTGCCAATATTTCAAATGCCCATTCATTAACATGTGTAATGTATGCAGTTTTTACTATAGTATTATTTATACTATTAGTATAGTATTAGTAATATTATAGTATTAGTATAGTAGTATTCATTATAATTAACATTAGTTGTGCTAGCATGAACCCACTTGGATATAATTAAAAGCTGGACAACAGCAGGTATATGAGGCAGGTGAGTGAACAGCCAGTAAAAGAAAGATCTGTATTTACAGTCTACACCTGCTTCAGTCTTTCACCCTTGGTACATTACACTGGTACATGACAATGACAATAGAAAATGTTGTAAATCAAGCACAAAGCTAAAAAATAAACACAAACAAGCCATGCCTCTGCTCATCCAATCTGTCAGCGGAGATAAACCAAGCAAAACAAAAGCAAGCACTGCCATCACACTCACCTTGTGTTTTTATGTGAATACATGTATCAGTATATACTGTACATGATTGTTATGGAATTGCACTGTATGTCTATGTGGTCTGAGTGTCACTTAATACCAATATAAAATAACTTGCAATAGCTGCTATAGATAGATCATATCATGTGCTTTGTAGTGTGTGCTTTAGCTGGGCTAATAGACATCACACACTATATTAAATAAACAAGAAAATTAAATTACTGCAGACTTAAACTAGATGTTAGACAGAATCGTAGCCTGTTCCTTACATGCACAACTCTAACAAATTTGATTAGAAAGCGCAAGGCTATAAATTTCAAATGAATGCTGCCACTGCAGGAAGCATTTAACGTCCTCAAAGTAGTGCACATACCTCAAGCCCATATGTGAGTCTTCCTTAAACAGCTGTTCACAAGCGTATAGGACGTCTTTCTACACGTCAAGTACTTTTGCTAGAAATAGAAGGCCCAAACCTGTTCCAGTATGACAGTGACTCTTGGAACAAAGCAAGTGGTTTGGTTTACTAAGTTTGGAATTAAAGCTCGACCTAAATCCCACCCAACACCTTTGGGATAAACTCGAACATAGAATGTACCCCAGACCTCCTTATACAGTATCAGTGCATGACCATAAATGAGGAAGTTATTAT
>JAOUQT010296548.1:0-16640 GCA_025769995.1 Xyliphius kryptos | reverse complement strand
TCGAGCAGCCAATTACTGTCTAGAGCCTGCCCACCCGTTAAAACGGGTCCTAAATACAAAAATCGAACATGAGAAATTTTCGCATGCGAAAAAATTAGAAACGAAGAAAATTGCTTACGAATTCTGTTTTTAAGTTCTCAAAACTTTGGGATCCTTTCTGACGCCATAAAGGAGGCCCTAAAAAAGGTAATGTAGCGAAAAACGTAATGCGCTTACAAACCAGAGATTGAAGATGTGGAAACATTCTCATTCATTTGGATCAAAAACAATTAGATGGTGATAAATGTGAACGCCGTTCTGTTGAAAGTTAAACGTTTATTTATTATTTACATTTGCCGTTTATATATTTTTTATAAAAGAATGTAAAATGGTGTATATATCATTTCATTGTTGTGTCATTATTAAACTCTGCATTTATTTTCTACAAAATGTGTGTTATGAATGTTGGAGTCTCTTTAATGAATGAACTGAATATACACTGATTTAAATGGAAATAGGCGCCTCGGTTTTTCAGACTGGAACAATAGTTTGGGAACGGATCAGCAACGGAAACGAAGGTTCCACCCTAGAACCCATAATTTAATGAACACGGAGCACATGAACCTAAAATCATGACTTTTAGACAGACCATCTGGTACACACACACACACACCGTCAGTGTATTAAGTTAATGAAAGCTGCACTCCAGAGAGAACTAATAAAAGGAAGTGTGTGTCAGTCGCAGGTTTGAATAAAAAAGGCAGAGTCCGGTGGGACGAGACCACAGCGTCTGAATGACATTCATTGGTGGTACCCCCTCCCACCCCCCACACACCGGGGGGTTGTAACACTACCATATGACACCTCTAATTGTTTAAAAAGATTTACTGTTGTCATGAGAACCAGCTACCTACACACACACACACACACACACACACACACACACACACACACACACACACACACACACACACACGATTAATATTGGGTCAGTTCTCCTGTTCCTGACAGAACGGTTCATTAAATCCTTACACTTCACATATCACATGTCTCCTAGGTATAGGGTTGCCCACTGTAAGAGAACATACCAAACTCTGGAACCTGTGCATAACAAACATGTACCATGTATAAACCCAGACTATACATTAAAACCATTTACATTGTGATGCAAATGAAGTCTTTAGTCTGCATTATGTATGTATGTATGTGTGTGTGTGTGTGTGTGTGTGTGTGTGTGTGTGTGTGTGTGTGTGTGTGTGTGTGTATATAAACATAATAAATAAAGACCCTCAGCACCAACATGTGGACAACATTGGAAATCATCCTTCAGGTTTAATTAGTCCACTCCACAATGGAGAACATGCTAATGTGCATGATGCAGCTTACCGAGCAGGCAGAGCGTGTGCATCCCCATCTCTCTGTTCTTCTTGATCTTATCGTAGAAGCTCTCCGGCCTCCAGGTGTCGCTCCAGAACACAATGGACACCGTCTCACCAAAATTATACAGCTGGAGAACGGAAACAGGTTGTTAGTGCAAACCCACAAACGGGCAGACAGACAGGCAGGAAGGCAGAGAGATGGGTAGACAAACAGAAAGGCAGAGAAACAGGCAGGGAGGTAGAAAGGAAGACAGACAGACAGTCAGGGAGGCAGATGGATGGACAGAGAGACAGACAGTTATACAGACTTTTAAAACTGCTTTATTTTACCTAAAATTAAATTACAAGACAGAGAGGCAAAGAGACAGACCGATGGTCAGACGGAGGGATGGACAGAGAGATAGACAGGCAACAGAAAGATGGACAGAGACAAATAGAAAGACAGGGACAGAGACAGACAAACAAATGAACAGAGGGAGACAGGCAAGCAGATAGAGAGGCAGACCGACGGACAGAGACAGGCAGACAAAGAGGAAAGAAAAACAGACAGACGAGCAGACAAAGAGGCAGACAGATAGAGAGGAATATATACAGCCAGACAGAAAGACGAACAGACAGACAGACAGAGAGAGAGAAAAATTGACAGAGAGACAGGCCGGCAGAGAGGCAGACAGCAAGGCAAAGACAGATAGAGAGGCAGACAGACAGAGACAGGCGGGCAGACAGACGAGCAGACATAGAGACAGACGGACAGGCAGGGCGGGAGACAGGCAGACAGACAGAAAGGAGAAGAGACAGACAGAGAGACAGATGGATAGACCGACAAGCTGACAGGCAGGCAGAGACACAGACAGAGAGGCAGACAGACAGACGAAGAGGGACTTTTTCAGTGCAGGTGATGCTTGCGTTTGCAGCACCCTCTGAGGACTCGGGGCTTTTATTATGACAACATATTCTGATTTATTTTCCCGTGGTGTTTCGGCATGTTTTAGAACCGCAGTTCCAGAGCCAGCCAGCACGCTGTCCTGTGACATCCACCACACAGGATCCACGCGGTTCTGTTGCACAGGAACGTCACGCGACGTCAGCTGAACTCAGGTCAGCCCAAAAGCTGCGCTGATTGAAATCGGACTGACAGATCAGTACCTTACATCAACGGCAAGCTGCTTCCTGTTATTCAGGGGCTATGACATCACACGGCTCCCAGCCTGAAACGCTGACTCAGTAGAAACAACTCTTTTACTGATCGAATCAACAATCAATAAGCTTGTCTTTCTGAAGGAAATGAAGACCTGAGAGTCGAGGGGGTTAAAAGGCACGGCGGACATTCACAGACTGACCTCAGGTCAGCGTGGGTGGTCTTGAAGAGCAGCTGGAGCGGGGGCACAACGACACTGTGACAGCTCAATACACCAAGATGTTATTGATGGAGCTGCACCCCCCCCACCCCATGTTAAGGGTTCACACAGTGCACTCGCATCTATCACATCTCTATTAAGAACCATACTACTGGAACCTACAAAATCACAGGAACGATTCTAGCAACCACAGAATAAAAATCTAAGATCACGCAGTCTCCCAAAGTCCAGTGAGGGCGCAGTGGAGACGAAGTGAGGGCAGAGTGGGGAGAGTTGTAGCTACAAAAAGGAAACTGTGCATATTTAAAGTTGGATTGGTGTTCTAAATTGGTGTCCCAATACTGTACATACACACACGCCCAAACACTGACCTGCAGCCCACAGCATCCCACTGCGTTCAGGATGGAGGCGTTATGGATGACTCTGTACGGTATACCGGCGGATGCCGCTCTCAGCACCAGGTCACTGTGGGTGGTGGCGCTAAAGGACAGAAACATCAGAGAAGTTCAGAAAGGTGGTGTTAACTGACACCAAAACCAAATTAATCAGCATTCAGGAGGTGAGGTCCCAAATTCTCATTCTTTTTGGGGTCTAAAACACAGATATCCGCTGACATTGAGCTCACAGATGCCTGCGATTGGCGAATCAGCATCCCGCCCCGCCATGCCGCTGTGGATACTGGCTCTAAGTGCTCAGAACCAGGTCAAAATGCTGTGATCACTGCACCTACATCCACAGACCGCAGTGATGCACCTTACGCTGTGAAGGTGAAGGAAGGGTCACGTACATTGGCTGTGGTGGTGGAGGAAGGGGAGTGTATGTTGGCTGTGGGAGAGAAAAGGGGCGTGTACATTGGAGAAAGGGGCATGTACGTTGGCTGTGGGTGGAAGTAGGGCCATGTACATAGGCTGTGGGAGGAAGTAGGGGTGTGTACGTTGGCTGTATGAGGAAGTAGGGGGTGTGTACTGTGTACATTGGAGAAAGGGGCGTGTACATCAGCTGTGGCGGAGGAAGAAGGGGCGTGTACATTGGCTGTGGTGGAGGAAGGAGCGTGTATGTCGGCTGTGGCGGAGGAAGAAGGGGCATGTAAGTCGGCTGTGGCGGAGGAAGAAGGGGCGTGTACATTGGAGAAAGAGGCGTGTACATTGGCTGTGGTGGAGGAAGAAGGGGCGTGTAAGTTGGAGAAAGAGGTGTGTACATTGGCTGTGGTGGAGGAAGAAGAGGCGTGTCGTTGGCTGTGGTGGAGGAAGAAGGGGCGTGTCGTTGGCTGTGGTGGAGGAAGAAGGGGCGTGTACATTGGCTGTGGTGGAGGAAGAAGGGACGTGTGTGTGTGTTGGAGGAAGCAGCACGTACTTTGGCTCTGGTGAAAGGGGAGCGCACATTCTGAGGTATCGTTCTCCCGCTGTGTGGTTCTGAGGAATCCATACATCCATGCGCTCACGTGTCACGTATTCAGCTGAGCGCGACCTCAAAGCTCTGATTACAGACGGATGACGCGAGCCACCGTTATGAAGCGTGTTATTAAACATCGTCCACAGATGGAAAGTGCAGACCCTCCATTGGCCCCCACTGTGGTTTTGGGGGCAGGAAAAAATGCTGAGCCACACACTCCCGGCATTACAGCAAGGCTTTGGCGCGCCTCCACCCGTTCATCCACAACTCTCTCTCTCTCTCTCTCTTTGTGGTCAAACAATTTTCCTACTCTTTGCTTCGCTTGACCAACCGTCCTCCTTTATTGTCCTCCTCCGTCCAGTCCTCCCCCACTCTGTCCTCCTTTGTCCTCCTTCATTATCCTTCTCCATCTTCCTTTGTCCTCCTCCATCTTCCTTTGTCCTCCTTTGTCTTCCTTTGTCCTCCTTCGTCTTCCTTTGTCCTCCGCCGTCTTCCTCCATGATCTTTGTCAAGTTCAAGTAATTTATTTATATAGCGCTTTTTACAACAGTGTATCGTCACAAAGCAGCTTTACAGAGTCCAAAGCCAAAGAGCAAGCCGAAGCGACAGTGGCAAGAAAAAAACTCCCTGTTATGATGTTATTATGAGGAAGAAACCTTGGGAGGACCAAGGCCCAGTGGGGAACTCATCCTCCTTGAGCGGCCAGGCACCATCAGAGTAGGACTGCCATGTACAGATTGTGTATAGATTGTACAGATTGTGTCCTCCTCAGTCTTCCTCCATCCTCCTTTGTCCTCCTCCATCTTTCTCCATCCTCATTTGTCCTCCTCCGTCTTTCTCCATCCTCCTTTGTCCTCCTCCATCATCCTTTGTCCTCCTCTGTCTTCCTCCATCCTCCTTTGTCCTCCTCCGTTTTCCTCCATCCTCCTTTGTCCTCCTCCGTTTTCCTCCATCCTCCTTTGTCCTTCTCCATCCTCCTTTGTCCTCCTCCGTCTTCCTCCATCATCCTTCGTCCTCCTTCGTCTTCCTCCATCCTTCTTCGTCCTCCTCCATCCTCCTTTGTCCTCCTCCGTCTTCCTCCATCATCCTTTGTCCTCCTTCGTCTTCCTCCATCCTCCTTTGTCCTCCTCTGTCTTCCTCCATCCTCCTTTGTCCTCCCCCGTTTTCCTCCATCCTCCTCTGTCTTCCTCCATCCTCCTTTGTCCTCCTCCGTCTTCCTCCATCCTCCTTTGTCCTCCTCCGTCTTCCTCCATCCTCCTTTGTCCTTCCCCGTCTTCCTCCATCCTCCTCTGTCTTCCTCCATCTTTCTTTGACTTCCTCTGTCCCCCACCGTTCTCCGCCTTTTCAGAAGAGCTCCATCATCTGGATGTTCTGGTGCAGAACGTGCAGTTCGGTGCAAGGCTCATCAGCTATCCGCCGAATGCACCCATCCAGATGAGGCTTTAATCGAGCAGATGGGGGAAATGACCTAGGGGCCATTATGGGGTGAAGTGGAGGGACCTGATTTAAGAACTCATAGTGGGAAGTCTGTGCTCGTCTTGATCACCTCAGATCATAAACCCTCAACTTTCGGAACTTTCCGAATCGACAACGAAAGTCACGATACGCGATATAGGTGTTTGAAAGAACAATATACATCCCATAATAAACAAGAAACCCTTTTAGGATCCAGATTTAGAGAACGTGACTATTCTCGCACGATGCTCCAATAGTGGGCCATAATTAGGCTTACTTATGTTTAATAGTTATTGCCTGAGAAATAATCACAATAAAAAAAAACAAATAGGTGTCCCTTAAATTAGCGTTTCTTAAATGTGGGTCCCAAACACGTTCTGTGCGGGGCGCAAACAGTTTGTAAAAAATAAATCCAGCGGCTCCTCTGTTCTCATCGACTTCAGATATCACTGGATTTCTCTATGAAAATTTGTCACCAGACGCTACAGATTTAATCGTCGTGATCACGTGACGTGGACACGTCTCATTCTCCCCGTTAAGTTTCCCTTAAAGTCACTCTTATGATATTTTTATTGTAACAATTTTAATCACGATTAATTGCAAAAACAATTCATCGTGCCATCCCTGAGTCATGAAGCTGGAATTATGTAAGTGTACAGTGTTTTAAATTTTTTTTGCACTGTGATGTCATGTACATGTATGATGTCATATTTGAAAGTAATAAGGTACGCGATGTCATCTAGTCCAGTTTTTAAAGTTAACGCTGATTGCTGAGTAACAGGTTACTCTATCAACCAAAGACTGCCATCTGGTGCCATCTAGTGTGGCGGCGTGGTTTACTGCAGCGGCTCGCTCTCACTCCGGCTATGGAAAGAGGGTAAACACTATTTCGATTCTCGGTTGTCATAAGATGTACTGTGACAATAAAGTATCCTGTAATCCTGTAAATGACAGACCGCAGTTTATAGAAAAACATCAGGAAAATAATGGCACGCCATGCATTGATAAGCCACTCCCATTTAGGGACTAGAACTTCACGTTTTATATTAATGCTTATAAACCGGGTCATTCCACATCTTAAATCTGATTGGCTGCGCCGTTTGTCCAGCTGTGACATTACTGACAATAACACACCCCTCTGAGCGCTTCACATTCCATCAATGCGTGATATACAAAACATTATTTTAGATTTATTTTACTAGATGGTGGTTTAGATCATTAGAGAAACCAGTAGCCTGTTACTTTATTGCTGTATTATACAATAACGTTCTCAACACAGGGACGTTATACAGCATGCTTCATGCCCGTAATGATGTCATGGGTTTATATTCGGAAATCGGACGTGTGGAACTACATGATGATACGGTAAAGCACTATTTCAATCTACAGTACGATTGGTCAAAAAGTGTCATGCTAAATCATGCCGATGGACCTTAAACCCAAAACACCAGCCCTCACCGACTGAGAAGTTGCTTCTGCGCACCATCAGTTAAAAGGACTGAATAGGGTGTCTGTTATTACCCCGCTCACACACACACACACACACACACTTTTATGTGCATGTACACACACGTTCGGCTCACCCAAACGGATCCCCCACCACCAGGAAGGCAACATCACTGGTGTCAGCCCCCTTCAGGATCTCATCAGCATCCTGCTCCACCATGTCCCTGTCAGCCAGAATCAGCTCCCGTCCATAGTACTGCTCCTGCAAAGCACACACACAAACACAGAGATTATGTATTTCATCAAAGCAGATACATATCATGGATTTAAAAAAAAAAAAAAAAAAAGTATAGGGCCACATCCCTTAATCACTAAATTAAGGCGTTTCTTTACGCCTTCTTTGCAGAAGATAGGGGACGGCCTCAAAGGGATCTAAAATTTGACTCACTGTCCACTTTTCTTTAGTCTGCTCATTTTCACAAATGATTAGATGGGCTCGAATGCTAAAGCAAGGAAATAAGGTAAAGTGTAAAACACGCAAGGAAATAAGGTAAAGCGTAAAACACCTCACCAGAGGAGTGCTCCATCTATTGGGAAAATGCAGACATAGCAGGAAAAAGGAACGCAAGAAAGGTCTAATAATAAAAAAAATAAAATTGGCCAAGTTTAGTGGGCCGGATTAATAAGCCCAATGGGCCACGGGCCACATTTTTCCCAACCCCTAGTGTAGAAGAACCTAGATAGAGCCTTGACCCCCATCCAGCACCTCCATGATGATCAGGTTCTCATGGTCAGCATCAGTGCCTGACCTCATGAACGCTCTTTTGGATGAACGGGTGAAAACGACAACCTCACAACACACACACCACTAACAGCCAGATAAGATGCGTTCGAGTGCCGATTTTGCGATGATGGAGCAGCAAAATGGCGGTGGATGAGGATTAGAGAATTTACAGAGCTGTACATATGTACAGCTTCACCGGCCACTTTATTAGGACCCCCAGAGAGTAGGAAGTACTAGAATGGTGGCCACTGTTGGAACATTTTTCAGACCCTTGTTTTTTTTTTTAAACAGGGACTAGTAACTAATATTTTTCTGGTGTTGCTGAAGACCCACATGGCTTCGGTCTCTGTCCTCAGCGAACAATCTCAGCGCTCAGAGAGCCCCACCATCGCTCCATGTCCAAATTGCAACTGACCTGCACATGCTCAAATCTCCACCTTATGGATGTAGAATCAGAGACAGTGGGTCATCTGTTGACCTTCAGTTTGTGTTGTTCATCCTCTGATCCTCCATCAGTGATACAAGTGGCTGGAGACAGGATGCTGCTGGAGGATGATAGGACTTTTCTTAGCCCAGCTGATCAGTGTGCGTTTAATCTGATTTATTGATAAAGGAAATACATCATTTTATAAAAACTCAGGTGTTACATACCAGCGCCTGCTGTCCCACAGTCAGTATGGATGTGTAAGCCTCCAGATAAACGCGGCTGCATTTCTTTATGATCTCCAACCCTTTCACTGTGACGTCAGAAACATCCCCTAAACCGAGGCCAATTAAATATAACATAATAATGACGTTTATATGCCTGCAGTCTCTTTAGCGTCTTATTACAGCTAATCACAATTCAACGGAAGACAGAATAACCGTCAAAAGTATTTTTTTTTAAATAATAAAAGATATATTTACAAGCACCAAACTTTCACGTGTTGGCTTTTCACTAACAGACGTAATCAGAATCCGACCTATCGTAAAGCAGTCAGCGTTTTCCCACAGTGACAACCAGCTTTACGATACATGCTGCAAGTCGAATTAAGACGTATTCGTTTTTTTTTGTTTGTTTGTTTTGTTTTTGCAGTTTTTGAATATTTTGATGACATTCAAATCAGCATCACACGCACAACTTCCAATACGATGAGCGTTTTAATTCCACAGTTTAAAACAACGCCCGCGTCACACAAAGCGTTGCAGTCTGTAGAGGAGAGGGCATAAGGACAGATTTGGGATACAGCCGCAGGTTTTGATGACGCGCATACCCATTAATGTGACGGGCGCTGTTCCTTTTCGGATCTTCTTTACTACAGTGGAGCAAGTTAACGTCTAAATATAGCTTGTTGTTTCCAAAACGCCAACGACAAGGCCAAACTAGCACGTTTATTCAGTGTTAAAGAAGCAAAAAAGGTCCTACACTGAAATATAAGTACAATTATAAAAGTATCTGCATCACAAAGTAATAAAAGTCTTAAAGTGTTCTGATTTAGTTCCTTTAAACTGACTGATATAATCAACGTGTAACCCTGAATCTAACAGCATGCTATTGTTTTTCCCTAATCTAATTATTTTAATATTTATAATCTGATTAAATCCTATTTATTGTGTTATTTAAACCCTTTCTGAGCCGCCTGGTTCTGAGCTCAGTTCCAATTCATTTCAAATGTCTGTGATTTTATTGAGAACAAAGCTTGAGTGGCACGTTAGTCTCTCAGTGGAGGGGATCCAGGTTCAAATCCATATATGTGTGTGTGTGTGCCAGTGCGTGTGCCCAGCAATAGATTGCCCCACACCTGAAACATTTCCTAGTATAGGATTAAGATGATGGCTGGTTGGATGGCAATCAAAACTCTGTGCAGGATCTCTTGAATTCTTCCAGACCAAACTCACCCAACCATGAAACATCATGGTCATGCAAAAAACAGAAAACGGCCTTCCCCAAACTGTTCCCAAAAAACTGGAAGTATAGACTTACACTTGTCCAAAATCCATGGATAAGTGCTCGATTTTATACATCTGTGACTAAATAAAAACCAGTGTTGTGACCAGATTGTATTGTGTATTTATTCAAATAATTCTCTTATTTTTTATTTACATTTGACTTCATAACGACGGATAAGTATTAAGACTTTTGTCCATAATTTAAAGTGCTTAATAAATAAAACTGTTGTTGGGATTCCTCAGTGAGATCATAGAACAGATATAGTAACTCACTTTGTATGATTTATTTCTAATATTACTTAAATGATTTATTACTAAGCTATTCCGTTTAGACTGTTTTATTTCAGCTCCAAAGAAAAATGGCGAAAGGAAGCATTGTGTGTTTTTGTCCTTACACACTGAACTAAATAAGACCCTCATTCTTCCACAGTATGATGCTTTGTTCAGTAATAAACCATCATCCTCTTAACAAGAACTTCCAGTTCTTGGTGGCTCTGCGTGGTTTATGTCACAGTGCCCTTGACATGGCGCTTGTATAACTCTTAGATGGCATTCTGCACCACCTGAAAGTGCACATGACCCACGCTGGGTTAAATGCACCCTAATTTCTGCAGCATTGGGTGAAAAGTATGTTTGGTAAAACCTCTTACAATCGCCATTTCAGTTCTGGCCCACACAGAGCTCATATCTCAACTTCATGCAAAATCTTAATTAAACTTCTTTCCATCATGCGCATCCTAAAGAAACATATTGTAGTAAAGCTAATCTCCCTCAATGTTTACAGAAGAGAGAGAGAGAGACATTAACAAAATGCTGCAGTAAATAATTACTCTAATTAGTTTCTAGTAGAAACTCTACACTGTGGCTTAGTGGTTAACACATGCACCTCTCATCCCAATCTGGGTGCAGTTTCCATGTATTTCAAGGTTAATTGACTGCTCCAAAATGTCTCATGTAATGTCTGTGTGTATGTGTGTGTGTGCATGTGTGTATGGCTGTGTGACTGAGTGTGTGCTCAGCGACTGATTGGTTCAATGTCCTGGGTTCTCACCTGGATGGGAATGGGAAACCTCCCGCGACCCTATTAGAGGATTAAATGGAAGATAATGAATGAACATCATTGTATTATTTACAAAAAAAGAAAATGGTTCATGCAGTCAAAGATGGCAGAAAGATATCTTGGGGTTGGGCTGTGTGCATGACATTATAAACCCTAAAGACCGCAAACAAATTTTTTCCTTTTTAAATTTTAGCAGCGAAAATAGAGTAAAATACAGCAGAGACAGCAGATTTTGTGGCAATATGTAAACTTTAACATGTTAGTGAATTATGGTGACCAGTGAGGGGAAAATGTTGTAGTGAGATTGTAATGTGTTTGTTATGAGGAGTTTATGAGTCTCACAGCTTCCGAAATGAAGCTGTTCCTAAGTCTGCTGGCTCTGCACTTAATGCTCCGCAGTCTCCTGCCCGAGAGGAGCGGAACAAAAAGTGTGTGTGCTGGGTGAGTGGGGTCCTTCATGATGCAGGAGGCCCTTTTATGCAAGTTGTGGTTTAAAATTAGATCCATGTCTAATTTATACAGAACCCCTAGATGGAGAAATCTTAAAACCTAAAGATCTGAAAGACCTCAATTTATGAAGAGTGAAACTAACTGATTTCAGTCGTTTATAAAGAACTAGCAGAATAGATGTGCTGCGCTACGGTGGAGAACTTGATAGCGACAAAAAAGTTGAAAGGCAGTTGTTTCTGAATAAGTGATGTCTTTTGAGTTTATATATTTCAAATGAACATTTTGTTAAAGAGAGGTTTGGGACAATTAAAAATCTGAAATGAATATTTGGAATGAATATAATGTGAGTTGGGACTACGGTGTCCACATGCTTGCTTTCTTACGTGAATTTATTAATAGGTTTTCCAAGGACACTATAAGGAATGAGAGAGCCAAGTTTTAGCTTTGTAGGTACTCGCCAAGACACCAATTCATCCGAGGTGTTGTGTTCGATAGCGATAGAGAACCAACAATGTAACGTAGGAAAGTAAGAATCTGTTTTTTCCAAGAACATGGTAGGTAATCACGATGCCCAATTTTAACCTTGTTGGTCCTCGAGAAGACCCCGATGTGAGACTGGAGGGGTCTTGTGTTCGATGGCAATATTAAATGAACCAATAAACGTAGGAGGGTGAAAGTACTTACTTTTACTATAGATAAATGTGGGTGCCTACAATTTGTACAGTCCATTGTTGGAGGTCTGTGCTGATTGAGATTAGATTGGATAAAGACATTTTGCAGGCACATTTATCCAAAAGAACTTATCAAAATATCCCATCTTTAAGGTTGAGGTCAGAACTCAGGATCAAAGATGCAACAGCACCAATGGAGTAATAAGGATTAAGGGCCTTGCTGAAGGGCCTACATTGGAAACTGGTGGAATCGTAAGAGATGCATTGAACTTCACCCCTCAGCGATGGGGATCCAGGTTCGAATCCTGATCTGGGTGGCTTTTACATGTTCTCGCCATATTTGTATGGGTTTCTTCCAAGTTCTTCAGTTTTCATCCCATGGTGTAAAAAATGAATTGAAAGTAAATTGACTGGCCCATACAGGGTGTGTTTGTGTGAGTGAGTTTGTGCCCAGCATTGGATTGACGCCCTGTCCTGGGTGTTTACGCACAGGGTCCGAAACGTTCTCTCCTGGATGGGCATGGGAATGGGGAGCCCCCCCCCCCCCCCAAACCCTTATTTAAGAAGATAATGAGGAAGCTAATTAATGCATGAATTTTTTCATTACCACAGAGTACAAACAGTATTCATACATTATTTTTAAAGTAGTACTAGTTTTCAGGAATACCTCTGCAGTATAGTTGAATGAGAAGGCCTCATCTGAAGATCAAAGTTATGACTTCCTGTTTACTTTACATGTAAGAATGTGATTTAGGACTCATGTTCCAACTTTTATTTTTAGAAGAATGTCAGACGCTTGCTTGTTTCCACATAAAGTGTTTTATGTGTGTCATAAAAACATGGTTTACAAGTTTACTGAGGAGGGGCATCACTCCTGACCCCCAACACCTTTGCAGTGAACTGGAATGGGCTGCAATGAGGCCACATTCTTTGGATGGTGCTTTCACTAATCAGCCCTGTGCCACATCAAAGCCGTGCTTACTGATGTCTGATATTTGAGCCCTATCCCAGTATAACATTGCCTGTCATATTTGTGCCTCGCTGCCATAAACTCTGGAAGTATTCATGTAGTTGAGCAGACTGTATAGATATGCTTCCGTATATATGTACATGTATATAATACGTCTCTGACGGTATCCCAATGTTGGAAAATGAAGGTTACAGTCATGCTGCGAAGTTCGAGAGCATTTTTCTAGAAATATCCGACTGATAGACACAAAGTTACCTGATGCAGGAATTTGTAGAACATTGAAGGAATTATTGTTTCATTTAAAGCGGTGGACATGTAAGGAAACTAAAGTGGGTGGGGCTTTGTCAGGGAAAAAAACTTGTGGTGCTCCAACAGGAAAAATGTGGTGGGACTCCATCAGGGAAAAAGAAGACTAAAGTAAAGTAAACGAGTTGGAGTGGTTTTAGTAAAGATGGATTCAATGTAAAAGGGAGCAGATCCAGAGACTGTCCTGTAGGCTAGAGCCATTTTTTTGTACTGAATGCGAGCAGCTACAGGAAGCCAATGGAAAGAGAGAAGTAATGAAGTGACATGAGCTCGCTTTGGCTGGTTGAACACAAGTTTTGAACCAATTGCAGAGCCCTGATTTTTTAAGTTGGGAGACCGGCAAGCAGAGCATTACAATAGTCGAGTCAGGATAGGATGAGGGCTTGGACCAGCAGCTGAGTAGCCTGTTATGTTAGGAAAGGTTGGGTTTTCCTGATGTTATACAGAATGAACCTGCAAGAACGGACAGTTTTCGTGACTTGATCTGAAAGTTTAACATGATTATCAGTTGAAAAATCAAGATTATGAACCGAGTCAGTTGAGATTCTAATGGCTCCACAATCTTGGTTGTGGAGCCATTACAATTACTTCGGAGGTTATGAAGAAATCATACCTTGTTTTTTTTTATTTTTATAAAGTGTAAGTGTTTTATAAAAGCAATCAAGATACTCAAGGTTATGTATATTGTGAATAAATATATGTGTAACTTGCCAAACCATTGGATACACATGACAGAACCCCATCCTCCTTTTTCCATGATGAAGCCCCACCCCCAATTCTCCTTGCTGAACCATGGGATATGAACGACAGAGCCCCACCCTTCTATTTCCCCTGACATGGCCACTGCTTTTCATGAAACAACAATTTCTTCAATGTTCTAAAAATTCCTGCATCAGGTAACGCTTCCTATCAGTCGCATTTTTATGGCCGAAATTGTTTCTCTGGAACATTGCAACATGGCTGTAACCTTGGTTTGCCAACATTGGGATACCTTCAGAGCCATGCTATTCATCGTTCTTAGCCTTGGAAGCATAGTTATGCAGTCTGCTCAACAATACGGTGCCTACATAAATACTTCCGTAGTTTATGGTGGTGGAAAAATAGGACTGGCAATGTTATACTGGAATAGGTCTTAAGTGTGTTATACTGCAGGTCGGCTAGTTTGGGATGAGTTTGGGATTAAGTTTTAAAGGCATTTTGTTTTAAAGTTTTTCTCATTCATATCAGTTTCTGACCTTATTTTGGACACACAATCTTTAAGATCTTAAAATCCTTCTTCAAAGATTGATTACAGCTGCAAATAGGAGCCAAAAAATTGGATAAAAATAGGATCTCTTTAAACTCCTATAGACATAATGTGTAGGCGTCCCAATGCTTCCGTGTTTTTAGAATCATGACCATTCAGGATATTGATATTGCAGTTCAGGCTAAATGACGTCACATGATGTAAAATGAATTCATCCATAGAGCTTTTAAAAAGCTCGTCTTTCAGAAGTAGTTTAATAAAGAAAATGTAAATGTTATGGTATGACGTGTTGCTCGGTTACACACATGGCGTTTCTGCAGGCGCTGCACTTAATATCACTGAAACTCTGACTCGCAGGGAAGAATGCAAGCAGAACAAAGTCTCTAAAGAAAACAGAGCGCCGGCAAGACCATGAGAAATGTGAGCGCACGCCGCGTGTTAATGACTCCCCCGCCACCTGAGAAGAAGTGCGCGAGTTTCGGGTTGTGGGAAGGTTAGTCTGAGGCTATCATCACGCAGACTGAAATGACTGTCTGGAGTTCTGAACGTGAGCAGGGCTCAGGTTTAACAGCAGTCATGGGAGAGACTGAGGTAGGTGGTCGGGGTGTGGGTTTCGAGAAGATCCTCGTTAATAATCTGGATTGATCAGACCTTCAGATTGACCTTTCAATTCACTAATGAATGAAAATAATGAAAGCGATGACCTTTGCTCGGACCCAGCTGATACCTGCTGTAGGTCCGCTGAGACTCAAGTCAGAGGTCTGCAATCTGAACATAGCAGGCGTCACCCTGAGGGCAACGCTACCAGCTGCTCTGCTCCCTCCCACAAGCCACTCCCCTTTAATGAAGTCTGAAAACAAATAATCCAATTTTTGCATCATCTGACCTCATGACACATTCCCACTGTGTCTCAGTCCACTCCAGTGTGTGTGCGTGTGTGTGTGTGTGTGTGTTTGTGTGTGTGTGTGTGTGTGTGTGTGTGTGTGTGTGTGCGTGTGAACAGTAACCTGAGGAAGTTGTTCTGTAGCATCATCGTTTATTAAACTTCCTTACTGAACTGAACACAGTGTCTTGAGAAAAAGTCAGATTGGTTTCTTACCAAATGACCGCACAACAGATCAAACCCTCCCAGTCAGACCTCATCTTGCTGTCCCCCCAGTGCTCAGGGTCCACCTGAACCTGCTGCAGCAGTACTATCAGACCTGACCCTGCTGTCCCTCACCACTCAGGGTCTAGAACCTGGATCTGCTGCAGCAGTACTGTCAGACCTAGTTTTGCTGCCTTCCGCCACTCAGGGTCCACAGCAGAACCTGGACCTGCTGCGGCAGTACTGTCAGACCTGGCCCTGCTGTCCCCCACCGCTTAGGGTCTGCAGCAGAACCTGGAATTGGCCCTGCTGTTCTCTGCCGCTCAGGGTCCACAGAACTGTTAGACCTGGCCCTGCTGTCCCCCGCCTTTCAGGGTCCGCACTAAAACCTGGATCTGCTGCAGCAATACTTTCAGACCTGGCCCTGCTGTCCTCCACCACCTAGGGTCTGCAGCAGCAGTACTGTAAGTCGTGGTGCTGTGATCCCTCACTGCTTAGGGTTTGGAGCTGAACCTGGACCTGTCTGCAGCAGTACTGTCAGACCTGCTCCTGCTGTCCCCTATCACTCAGGGTTCGCAGCAAAACCTGGAACTGCTGCAGCAGTACTGACAGATCTGGCCCTGCTATCCCCCACTGCTAAGGAATCACAGCAGAACATGAGCCTGCCTGAGCAGTACTGTCAGACCTGACCCTGCTGTCCACCACTGCTCAGGGTCTGCAGCAGAACCTAGACCTGTTGCAGCAGTATTGTCAGACGTCATTTTGCTGTCCCCCCAGCACTCAGGGAACGCAGCAAAACCTGGACCTGCTGCAACAGTACTGTCAGACCTGGTCCTGCTGTCCCCCAGCGCTCAGGGTCTGCAGCAGAACCAGGACCTGCTGCCGCAGTACTTTTAGACCTGGTCCTTCGGTCCCTCACCGCTCAGGGTGACTAACAATCAACTCTTCTGGAGACCTTAACTTTGCCTTGGCAGTAAATGAACTATAAGAAAAATCATGCAGAGATTTCTACACCACAAAACACCAAACCCCTGTGAAAATTACTCAGCTCAAAATACACTGCTCAAAAAAATAAAGGGAACACAAAAATAACACATCCTAGATCTCAATGAATAAAATATTTCAGTT
>JAOUQT010296538.1:0-16641 GCA_025769995.1 Xyliphius kryptos | reverse complement strand
GGGAGGTCATACAGGCATGTGGAGGCCACACACACTACTGAGCCTCATTTTAACTTGTCTTGAGGAATTTCCACTGAAGTCCATCATTATTTGATTTTCCACATGATTCCAAATCCAGACCATGGGATAATCATTTTGATCACTTTTAGGTTATTTTGTTCGCAATGCATTCCACTATCAACTAAATAAAGATTTTCAACTGAAATATTTTATTATTGTTATTTTAGTGTTCGCTTTATTTTTATGAGCTGTGCAGATCACTTTAGCACTTTAAGAACGTGTGATACCAAGATCTAGTATGAATTATTGCACATTTCTTGCTTTTTCCTGAAAGCCATCTTTTACAATAAATTTTTTACATTTTAAATGTATTTAAATGGAAGTTTTTTATGTTTTTCTTTACACTTACTGAATTGGAGCCAGGAAAGTCATATCCACCCATCACCTTCATGTATGCCTTCTCTATGAGAGAAACCCACAGCTCGTTTTTGTTACTCGAGTAGGAACAGAGCAACTCACCATTGCGGTCCACTGGGAGAAAATCGTCAATGATTACCTTAAAATGAACATGAATTGAATAATGTTTAAAAGCACTTATTGTATATTCAGCAGAGTTTGATAAAATAAAAGGAGTAGGAGAAGAGGGTCTTTACCTTCCTAGGAACCCCATTAATGTGAAGTTTCACCATGTATTTGCCACATGGGTTATACTCCGGCTCACCTTTCTTATTCTGAGGGTAAATAATGCTGTAGATCACACAAACACAATGAATGACAATGTTTGTTTTGATCCCAGAAAAAAAAGGTCTTAAGTAATGTTAAAATAATTAAATAATGTTTAAAAAATGCACACTGATAAATTACCTGGTGATTAATTTCTTGCCAAAACGTCTTTCATATGCTGCACTGATGGCCAAAGATGCAACAAAAGAGCAGTCTGATACCACTGTCTGTCCCACGAAGAAATGAAATATTACCATATATGTTCATTTACAGTTTTTCCTTAAAGGTGCATTGTAAAGGATTAAAAAATGACTAAATATAAACTAGTGTGTTTTTGTTAGTTTGCTATAAGCCTTTAATATCGCTTTAATTACTACAGTAGCTGCGCTGGTCACTGATAGTAATACGATCAATGCATCTAGTAGACCACCATATGAACTTGAAAATGTGGTATTTAATTGATTGCAATTCAAATATGACCACTAGACACATATACATTGTTTTTTTTTTAAAAATCCTTAATTTACAACTGATATTACTGGAATTCAAAAAAAAACATTAGCACCTGTTTGATGCTGAAGCTCGACACTGTGAAAATCATGACGGGATTGTTGCAAATGTCATCTGGCCGGATCCAGCGAGAAAAGATGGCTGACTGTTTAGGAGATAGGGCTAGCTTTCCACATTTATCCCTTTAGATCGAAATAAAATCCTTTTTACAAGTCACAAATTCATAATTAAAATAAGCAATAGAATAAAAAGTAATCTTTAACTTAGTTATCTGAATCTGCAAAGAATTACTTACGAAAACGGAAGAGGAAAGGCAAAGCGTTCCCTAAGGTCAACAATCATAAATGGAACATATTCAATTCCATTTATCTTGGAGGTCTTTCTATAAAACACAGAAAAGGAAAATTGATGGCAAAGTACGTCTGCATTACTTAATTATATTAATCAGAAAAATCTTTTTGTTATAATTCCAAACACTCTTACCTAAGCACCTCTATTTCCTCTGACGTGTATCGCTGGCCTTGAGGTTCACTGCACTGAACTGGCCGAACAGGCTGTGGCTTGTCATTAAGGGAGAAATCTGGACCCAGAGGCAGGTACTGTCTTACCGGAGCTGTTGTTTTAACTGTGCTGGAAGTATTCTTTTCCTGAGGTGTTCCCTTTGAAAGCAAAATTTTCAATCCTTCTGCCCTGAAATATAAAACAAGTTTCAATAAGCACACTGCAAACAGTAGGCTTACAGTGGCTTGCAAAAATATTCATACCCCTTACAACTTTCCATATTTTGTCACATTACAACTACAAACATAAATATATTTCATTGGAATTTAGTGAAAAGAAAATTACACATGATTCCAAACATTCTTTACAAATAAAAAACTGAAAAGTGTGGTGTGCATAAGTATTTAGCCCCCCTTGATTCAATGTTTTGTGGAACCGCCTTTTGCTGCAATTACAGCTGCAAGTCCCTTTGGGTATGTCTCCACCTACTGTACACATCTTTTTGCTATTCTGTTTTGCAAAACAGCTCAAGCTCAGTTTGTGAACAGCAGTTTTCAGGTCTTGACACAAATTCTCGATTGGGTTTAGGTCTGGACTTTGAATGGGCCATTCTAACACATGAATGTGTTTTGTTTTAAACCATTCCTTTGTAGCCCAGGCATTATGTTTAGGGTTGCTGTCCTGCTGAAAGGTGAACATCTGCCCCAGTCTCAAATCTTTTACAAATTCCAACCAGTTTTCTTCCAAGATTGCCCTGTATTTGGCACCATCCATCTTCCCATCAACTCTGACCAACTTCACTGTCCCTGCTTAAAAGAAACAGCCCCAGAGCATGACAGTGGGGATCGTGTGTGGGGATCGTGAGTGATGAGCAATGTTTATTCTTCGCAACACATAGCATTTTGAATTTTGACCAAATCTGACCACATCTGACCAAAGCACCTTGTTCCACATTTTAGCTGTGTTCCTAACATGGCTTCTGGCAAACTGCAGATGGGAATTTTTAGTTTTCTTTGAACAATAGCTTTCTTCTTGCCTCTCTTCCATAAAGACCAAATTTGTACCGTGCAGGACTAATAATGGGGTGCAGTTGTGGGCTTGTGGTTAGGGAGCCAGCCTCGCTACCTGAAGGTCGACGGTTCGATTCCCAGTCCAACCAAGTACTATGGCTGAAGTGCCCTTGAACAAGGCACCTAACCACCAATTGCTCCCCGGGCGCCGTATAAAAAGCTGCCCACCGCTCCACGTGTGCTCACTTCACCAGTGTGTGCATTTGTGTGTGTTTCACTGCACCAGAATTCACCATGGGCCTCTTGGCTGCATCTCTGATCAGTGTTCTCCTTGTTCAGTCTGTAAGTTTAGGTGGACGGCCTTGTCTTGGTAGGTTTATGGTTGTGCCATACACTTTCCATCTCCCAATAATAGATTGAACAGTGCTCCATGAGATTTTCAAAGCTTATGAAATCTTTTTACAGCCTAAACATACTTTAAACTTTTCCACAACCTTATTCCTGACCTGTCTGGTGTGTTCTTTGGACTTCATGATGCTGTTTACGCCCCAATATTCTCTAAACCAACCTCTGAGGCTATTGCAGAGCGGCTGTATTTGTGCTTAGATTAGATTACACACAGGTGGACTCTTTTTAGTTATTAGTAGTCAACAGGCAACTTCTAAATGCAATTGGTTGCACTCAGGGAAAAAAAGGGGGGCTGAATACTTTTGCACACCATACTTTTTAGTTTTAGTTTGTAAAAAAAAATTTAAATCATCTATAATTTTTTTTCCACTTCCCATTTGTATACCGCTTTGTGTTGGTCTTTCACATTAATTTCCAATGAAATATATTGATGGGAAAGTTTAATGGGTGTGAATACTTTTGCAAGTATAATGGCTTTTTTAAAAGAGTTCCCCTAGAATGTTTATAAAACGTTTATTTAACAACGTTTCTGTTACAGTACTCAGTTTAAACATATACTTTACCTGTCCAATGCCTGCCGCGCTAGCTGTTTTAGTTTAACCTGTAGAGTTTGATCTGAGGTCTCATTAGACTTTAGAAGAAAAAGACAACATGATTAACAAATATTTCTGTAACACAAGGCCACCGATGTATCCAATACAGTCAACAAAAAATGGCTAACAAAATACAGAAGTCTGAGCCTTGAAACTGTGTATCATACTTCTAATGTCTAGTTAAACAATAAACTATAATGAAACAAATACATTTAAAAAGTTCTAAATTTAAGTAAATTTACACATTTTATAGGAAATGAAGTTAGTGTCAGATGCATCTAAACCTATAAATGACAAAGCCCTCACTGACTCATCACCTTCAAGGACGAAATTTGGTATTGTGATTCCCTATCATGTCCTTCTTACTTTCCTAAAACTGATGGTTTGTTCGATGTGGCCATCAAATACAAAACCACTCCAGTGTCACATCAGGGTCTTCCAGAATTCCTACAAGGCTGAAACTTGTACACCATAGCGCAATACAAGTATTCCACATGTTTCATTGAAAAAAAAAAAAATCATGTGAAACGCAGCATCTACTTTAAAATATAAATAAAAGCTTAATAGAAGTGTGTTTAGCAGAAAACATCTCAACTTTACCCCTCTAAATATGAACAGGGGTGCATTAATCATGCTCTGTGTTGCTACTTTAGTGGCATGAGGAATCTAACCATATGAGGGAGAAAGAGCATGGAGAAATATTAGGTACAAATTCTGGAAGCAATCGCATCTGTAAAAATAAAAACTAATAATGAAAAGCATATGGCTTCTACAACAGAATAATGATGCCGGGTACACCTCAAATACATAATAAAATGCCTGGAGACATAAGCTGCAGGTTTGGTGTTATACTCAAAGCCCTATAAATCCCTTAACTTCAATGTATTTGTGAATCTACAAATGCAGTACATGTAACACAGCATATTTATGTTTAAATTTTGTTTGCCACTGTACAGCCATGGTAACTAATGTGAGCAAGGTTAGTGGAGTGGAGAGGCATCACCTGTAATGACATTTATTGTGTTGGTTTGGTTTAAGTGTAAAATGTGTTACTGGGTTCTTCGGATAATAAATGTTTGGAATTTGCATTGGCATGCAAGTCTATAAATGTTACTTAAAAATGGCTGCCCTTACATAAATATAAACTCTATAACTGTATGACTAAGCTTAAGCGCACATATTACTAATAGTTGGATTGTGGTAACTATTGGTAATTGTTATTGTTTATAAAAAAAATGCATTAAAATGTTTTACATTAAGACATGTTTTGGTCAAGTGAGTTTACCTCTTAAAAAAAAGGAAATACAAAAAACATAC
This sequence comes from Xyliphius kryptos, assembly GCA_025769995.1. Classification (NCBI taxonomy): domain Eukaryota; kingdom Metazoa; phylum Chordata; class Actinopteri; order Siluriformes; family Aspredinidae; genus Xyliphius; species Xyliphius kryptos. The sequence goes on along the minus strand of JAOUQT010296538.1, from coordinate 11,579 downwards.
AAAGACATTTGTGTCAGTGGCCCTGGACAAACTGAGAAATGTTTATTTTTAAATCAGTGGGTCAATAAACTGACCTCTGATGAAGGCCTCTGGGTCTCTGATAAAAAACACTAATCAGAAATCATAACTTACTGCTTGTATGCACAACTCCACAGCCTGAGAATAGAGTTCAATTGCTTCATCACCATTTCCTTTCTCATCCTCCTCAAAGGCCTGGGTCACCAAAAAGTATGCTCGTTCAAGATCCAGCTGATGCTTAGTTTTTAATGGATCACTGTTTTGTGCTTGGACTGATAAGGAAAATAAAAATATACAACTTTGATATGTAACATTAACTCTAGGCAATTAAATAAGTTTAAAACTATATATATATATATTTTTTTTTTTTTTCTTTCAGAAAGCTGTTTTAAAGAAAAAAATGTTAGAGCGCCGTATGAAGTACAGCAATTTACGCAGTTGTTAAAAAAAAAGCTTTTTATTTGGATTACCATGGTAACGGCATTTAAAAGCAACATCCTGTGTGCAAGAGTAAGGAAATTTTTGTATTTTTTGAATAAAGCATATTCAAAGCTGAATCCGCTTTCCATAAATAAAGCAGCCGCTGCTCACTGAGGACTGCCACTGAAGAATGTGTTTACTCAGAGTCTCCAATAATAGCAGAAAATGACACTAGATTTAACTGGTGGCTTTTTAAATCGATAGTGTATAAAAGCGTGTTTGGCAACACTTCGGACATGTTTTTGTGGGCATATGCCAACAAACTCACAATCTGATTGGTCCATTGAAAGCTTTCCAATTGGCCCATTAAAACTGTCAAAAGAAGGGTCTCTGCCAAGAGAGATCAGCAAAGTTTCATTTGCAAATGCAGATACAAATTTTAGTTTGCGGAGTATACGTTTGTGGATTTTTTTGCGTGGTATGAAAACCATTTACAAATCTAAGTTTGCGGTGTGTACAATTTTAAACTTAAAATCTTTTTGACCCTTATTTGACTCCATAACTATACACCAAATTATTTTCGATCACAAGAAATGAGGTCATGTTCCACAGTAAAGTATGTAGTAAAACAAGCTTTCACATAATGTGAACTATAACATATGAGAGCTTCAAGACTCTTTTTCCCAGGACAGTAAATGAAGCAACTACATTAGCAGATGGTATGTATTAAAAATATTCCTAAGAACTCACCAGCACTGAGAAGGGTCTGTACACGCTCCAAATATTCATTCGCTTTCTCTTGAATGTTTTCTAGTTTGGACCCAGCCATGCCAGCATAAATAAGAGCTTGGGCTGCCTCCTAGTAAAAAAACAAAAAACAAACGTTATTGTACTTAAGAAGCTTTTTTTTAATTAAATATCTGTATCTTATATATTTACTTGAGTATTGCTGTCACTTAAAATTTTTACTTCTACTCACTACATTTTCAAAACAGGTGTGTTAGTTTATTTTTACTACATGTATTTATAGGTAAATTTATGGATATATGTTCATATAGATATTTAAGTATGTTTTAATTATGCAGCTAATAAAATTCAAATCGGAATGCTATTGAATTCTAAAGGAGCAGAAGGGGGGGGGGGGTGGAGTGAAATTGTGTTTGGATGGGGAAAAGGCACAGACATAGATCAATCATTATTTGACCCTACTGGATCAACAAACAATACTGGGTATACTGGGTTTGGTGTTCAGTGGAGCTGAGATTTAAACCCACAACCTTCTGATTGAAGTTCCCACTGTGGGTCCTTGAGCAAGACCCTTAACCCTCATTGCTCCAGGGATGATGTCTCAACCCTGTGTTGTGACCCCAGCCATCAAGTGGAATACCTGTAAATCGCTTTGAATAAAAGGGTCTGCTAAATGACCAAATGTAAATGTAATCATGACCTCTGCCAGTCCCACCAATTACCATGGTTGAAGTACCTTTGGGCAAGACACCTAAACCCAATTGCTCCCTAGGCACCATGTACAGGGCTGCCCACCACTTGGAGCACGTGTGCTTACTTTACTAAGTGTATATTTCACTGCCCAGATGGATTAAACGTAAAGGCTCCCTGTTTAAGCACAGTTGGAAAAACAAATCACTTTGTCAGTGTATCAAGGGGTGGGTGTTCAATCAGAAGGTTGTGGTTTCAAATCCCAGCTCCACTGAAGTTCCAACTGTGGGTTATTAAGGATGGCCCTTAACTTAACCCTCATTGCTCCAGGGATGATGTATTACCCCAACCATCAAGTGGAATACCTGTAAGTCTCTTTGGATAAAAGCCACTGCTAAATGACCAAATGTAAATGTGATCATTACCTCTGCCAGTCCCACCAATTACCATGGTTGAAGTGCCCTTGGGCAATACACCTAACCTCAATTTCTCCCCAGGCGCCATGTACAGGGCTGTCCACCTGGGTTAGTAGGCAAAACAAATGACGATCACTTCATAACTGTGTGTTCCACTAGCTCTGCCGTCCAAAAAACTCACGTGGACCTTCGAAAACATTAATGACGCGGCCCTGATCAGATATTTAGCTTTTCCACGTCACGACCTGCTCAGAAATAGAACATTAAAGTTATATTAATAGTGGGTAAACAGTGTCGAACTTACCTTATAGAAGAAAACTGCTTCATTGTATTTCCCTCCCTGATCATGCAACACGGCGGATTTCGCGAATTTCACTGCATCCAGCTCCAGCGCGTTACAGTCCATTTTATTTTTCCACGTCGTTATTACTGAACAGCGAGCTACATTACAGTTAGCTTAGAGCTAATGCTAATTACAACTGCTTTCAAACAGACAGCAGTCAATTCTACACCCAGCGGCTTTGACAACGCGAGTTTAGGAAACTGCGTAACATATATACAAGTTTAAATACAAACGTATAACGAAGAAACAGAAACTACCTGATTCAATAACAAACATTCACGCCTTCTAAAACCGGGTGGGCGTTTCTCGGTACGTCACTAACACGCGTAAAAAGTGTCTGTATACCCTATAGAAGTGCACTACATAGGGTTTAGAATAATTGTTTGCACATCCTTAATAGGGCCCTAAATATTGTATTGGAAACCAATATATTTCATTTTACAACGTCATTGGGGGAAATCCGTCCAAGTTCTCCACACATTGCAGAGGCTTAGTGGCTGCCCAGTATTAACATTTGGGTTATTCCTCTTGAATTTAACTGCAACATTCAACGTTGATAAAAAAATTAACAAGCAGCATAATTGGACAAGTTAAATTTCGTGGGGAACAGCAATTATCTTCTGTCATCAAGCCTTTCTCGTTTCATTAATTTATTTTATTCATTTAGCAGACACCTTTATCCGAAGCGACTTACAAATGAGAAAATACAAGTCAGTAAATTAGGAAAAACTACTAAGCTACATTGTAAAAAAATCAAACGCGATCATTTCCCAATCTGGCATGTATTTTTTAATAGCAAGTGCGTTTAAAAAAGTGTTTAGATGTTTTGAGGTATTTCTTACATCGGGTCATTTATCAAACCCTTTTATCTAATAGGGGTGTGACATACATACAGAATTCTTGAAGCAATGAGGGTTAAGTGCCTTGCTGGATGTTTCTTGATGGGATTTGAACCCGCAGTCCTTAGAATGCTAGCCTAACACTCTAACCACTGAAGCTCTAACCACCAACCTTTCTTAAAAATGTTAAGTGACTGAGTTTTGGGAAGCTCATTCCACCATTTAGCAAAGGTGCACGATATAGAGTGGGAATTAGAACCACAGTGAGATTGAATCAACGGGTGACATACATCACTAGATCACAGTGAACGAGTTGGAGTGTATTTTGGAAAGATAGAATGAAGGTTAGAAGGGGCAGATCCAGAGATTGTCCTGTAGGTCAGTCAGTGCCTTGTACTGAATGCAAGCAGCTATGGTATGCCAATGGAGAGAGATGAGTAATGTAGTGTATTGTATTAAACCATTGTGTTGTTGTATATCAGAATGTTTGTAGTATTTCAAGAAAAGCAAAGCCACAACTTTGCATTGTCAACATCATGCTTCGTTTTCTAATAGCATCATTTTGCCACCTTGCAATATACACTGTTAGTTAACAATGGTCACTGCAATGTAAATAAAGGATTTAATATATTAAATATGATGCATAGGATGGCAAGTAGAGGTATTTTTTGCAGATATAGTTTAGAAAATATTAACTGCAATACTAGGTAGAATCAGAATTGTATGTGGTTTTAATATACATAAGTTTATGAGGAAAACATTTTCTTCAGAACACAATGTGTTTTGTTAGATGTCATCATTCAAGCCTTCTGACAAAAAACAGCCTAACCCTGCCCTTTGTGTGGACTAGTTTGTATTCCATCGCCAAACACAAACGCTAAAACATTTAATCATGTTAAGAGTATAACATTTGTATGTGGTTTCTGTTAATCTTAAATTTACACATATGGCAATCAAAAAAAACTTCACCTAATGAGCTCAATGACACTTTCTATTAATACATTTGACAATTTTTTTAATTGCTGTCTATTTTTTAACCTCCCTGACCTTTCGAATAATGTACACACATTATTCAGTGTACACCCTGTTAATTTTGGTTGCACCCATCAAATCACCTGAGCCAAAGATGTTGTTGTGATGAGTCACTTTTCCTGTTAGAGGCCACACACAAAGTAACCTTATTCTTATTTTTATTCTTATTATAGCCCAGATCTTGACATCACCATGTACAGCACTTTGTAAAGAAGGAGACAAAATGTAAAGGTGAGTAATGCGCATGTTAACTCAAGTGAACTAGTTAGATTGTTAGATTCAAGAATCCCTCTTCTAGAAATAAATTAAGTGTTTACTGAAAAGACACATTACAACTCTAACATGAGAAGCAACCTATAAACTACATAGCTGAGCCTGACATCAAAGACAACACTCTATTTCTCCTGTCATATGGTAGACATTTGCAGAGGCATTTGAGAGAATGCATTTTTTTTTCTAACAGCTTCCTTCCTCAAGCAGATGTTAAATTCTCCACACCATACAGATATATTGGCACCTAATTAAAAACTACAATTTTATTCCTTTGTTTTTCTATAGATGATATTGTACAGAAGTGTTTCCACAGTGTAACAAATAGTTTATCACATGAGCTATATAAGATTATTTTACAAACACATTAGACAGCAAGGTTATCATGGTCAGGTGGCACAGTGGTAAACACTTCTGCCACACCAGGAAAGTCCTGCATTTGATTCTCAGGAATCACGGTTTTATCTACAGTTCATCATCGGCAGTTCATAAAAAATCAAACATTGTCCAAATTAAAAACGTGTGAATGAATGCCAATGTCTATAGCATGCAATGGGCTGGCAAACAGAGTGGTTAGTGGTTAGCACATTCGCCTCTTAGCACTGGGGATTCCCGGTTCGGATCGCAATTTGGGTGGAATTTCTATGTTACTGTGTCTGCGTGGGTTTCCACTAGGTTCTCCGGTTTCCCACCACATTCCAAAAACATGGGTTCAAGATAAATTGAATGCTCTAAATTGCCCTGTATAGTGTGTGTTTGTGTGTGTGGCAGTGTGAGTGAGTGTGTGCCCAGCGATTAATTGGCGCTCTGTCCTGGGTGTATCTACCCAGCGCCTGATATGTTCTTCCCTGGATGGGCATGGGGAACCCCACTGCAGCCCTAGTAGAGTATTAAGCAGAAGATAATGAATGAATGTTTGGCACCCTCTAAATCTTAACATTACATTAGGTCATTTAGCAAAAGTGACTTACAACAGCATCCTTGAAGCAATGAGGTTTAAGGGCTTAATGATACTGTACATCAATTAACCTAGGATTTAAATCCACAACCTACAGCTTGATATCCCAACACCCTAACCATGCCCTTTTGCACCCTAACCCTTCTAATATAAATAAATTGCACCAATTGCATGTTACAAAACCCATAATTTAAAAGTTTTTGTTATTGTTATTGATTTTTTTTTGGAATTATACAAAAAACAACAAGGAAAGTAGTATCATAATGAACTGCTATCATGAGAAGTAGTGCATCACACTACTACAGTACTTAAGCTATTTAATAACTTAACATGTCAAACTATATTTATTTAACAGAAGACCCCTCATCTACCCGCTCATTTTTATCCAAGTAAAAGTAGAACACTTTAACCTTTGTGTCTGGTTCTTACACAGTATGCTGGAGTTTTATTAGATGTAATTTTTGGCTTCCAGTTTAAAGTTGTGGGGGGCCAGCTCTCTCATTTACACAGATGGCTTTGTAAAAACCTTATTGTACATCTTAAAGACGGAGCAACTACCTACCATTTAAACTTTTTTTTAGTTGTGCGTAAAATATATACAGAAATATAAAAGCTCCAAAATGCTCCTAAATTTTGAGCACTGCTGCATGCAGAGAGTTTAAGAAAAATCATATAGCATGAAGAATACCTTCACTACATTTTATTTTTTAATATGAAAAGTTCAACAATTACTGTCAAATTTAAAGCTCTGCATAATAATTGCACTTCTACTCGCCATATAACACTGTAACAACCATCAATTTATCTAATGGAGAACATATAGATAAAGTTATAAAAGGGCCAGACTATGACCTGAATAAACAAAAAGGATATAAAAATGACAGTAACATCCTCCCTAAAACTTATAAAAAAACAATCTTCAGGCCCACAAGAAAACCCATTCACCTCTGGCTGACACTAATTAATATTTTACTTTCACAGTAGGAGGTGAAACATGGAAACTGTTATTATGTCATTTCCTTAAAATTTCAAATTCCTGTACATTAACTTGCACAGTTCATCATATTTCTATTTGCATAGTAAATTATAAATGAGGGTGGTAATATATCACACAAACATGGATTCAAGGAGAATTGACTGCTTTATTTTGCCCCTATATAAATTGCCCCTACATAGTGTGTGTGAGTAAATGCGATGGATTGGCACATCTGCCCAGTCCAAAAACATGGATTTAAAGTAAATTGGCTGTTCTAAATTGTCCATATATATATGAATTGTTGCCTTTTCCTGTCCTTAAAATATTCTACCCTGGATGGGCATAAGCAACCCCCCACCACACACACACCCATGCAACCCTAGTACAGGATTAAGGATTAAGCAGGATATAATGAGATGAATATATCATGCAGCCATCACAACGTGCTCTTATAAATATATTTTTATCTGACTTATTTTATCAGATGAAATAAATCACACTTTTAGTATTTCGGTACATGACTGTAAGCGTTTGACTTTAACTTGGCAGGAACAAACTTCAAAGAGATCAACTGGGTGTGTATCAAAATCATTAGCCAAAGAAACTCACACAAGTTAATATTTTACTGGACCAGCTTTAGCTGTAAAGTAAAGTGCTACTTTCAGCTTAGTATGTTTCCAGTAAAATAATTCAACTTTACAATATTTATTTCCAGTAAAAGTTACACACACACACACACACACACACACATATACACACACACTATAGGGGCAATTTATAACATCCAATTTACCTTGAATCCAGGTTTTTGGACTGTGAGAGGAAATCAGAGGGCTGAAACCCCACACAGACGGGAAGAACATGAAAACTCCACCCAGATTGGGATTCGAACTAGAAATCCCCAGTGCTGAGACGTGAACATACTAACCACTAAGCCCCTGTGCCACCATTTATAATAATATCTTAAAATAAAATCTGCTTCCGAGGCTGCTTTTTCTTGACTGTCTTTATTACTTTGCTTTTCAAAATTTCCAGAAAATTTCCTGTTAACCAAAATCCCTGGCGAATAAATCTGTTGCATTTATGCAGAATGAAGCTGTGATTAATCTTACTGAGTAACGCTTGAAGAAAAGAAATTTGAACCCTGCAGTTGTGTCCCCTTATACAGGCTTCTGTGGCTGGAGGGTGTAAAAAGGTCTCATTTTCAAATGAGAGATAGTCAGGAAATCAGGCATGACCTGATTTCCTGACTATCTCTCATTTAAAAATGAAACCTTTTTACACCCTCCAGCCACAGAAGCCTGTATATATTTCTAGACTGCATATGAAGGATTATTCAGCAGAGGGTGTAGCGGGTTTTAAAAAGGCTTTAAAAAGGCGCAGGTCGCTTAAGCAGGTCTTTGATTCCTGGTGGATAGGAAGGCCAAGGGTCCTTCCTGTTTCTGTACAAATTACAAAGTCATGCCAACAGCTAAACTGAATGATATAAATTGTTCTAGCATTGTCAGTGAAAGGTTGTTTCAGGACAGGTTTCTGGTGGATAGCTGTGCCAAAACAAGAACCAGTTTGTTTATTAAAGCAGATGGGAAATTATTTGTTTCACCTTAAACATGAGGTAGTTGTCAAGTTAAAGAAGGTCTAGTAAAAACGCATTAAACTGGATATTAACATTGAAAAGTTCAAATTTTAATCTGTTCCTCTACTAAATTCTTTGAATTCCTGTCTGTTTTTGTCTGCCCTACACTTTTACAGGATTTGTAGTCTAACTGCATTAGTTAGACTACAAATCTGTATTTACAAGCGATCATTCTTTAAAGTTTAGGTTGCATATACAGAATTTCTGTGTGGTTATTAAATCTGCCACTTTTATCTGTGCAATGTCAAGCTTTGTTACATGTACTGCACGGTTTCTTGTATTTATTATAAATTTTTAGTTTCTGTGCAGGGGCAATTTAGGTAGGGGGATTATAGAACAGCCAATTTACTTTCCATTTAGAAAAAAAAATGGTAAACCTCAAAAAAAAAAAAGCCTCTCAAACACAAGAAGAACATGACAACTCCACCCAGATCAGTACCCTGGATCCCCAGCACTGAGAGGTGGATGTGCTAATTGTGATACAAATAAAATGTAAATAAACATTTCAGTGGTCAAAAATAAAAACAAAATACATGCAGAAGAGGAATATTTTTATTGACACTACATATTTCATCGCCTCGATCGGCCAGCTTCCATTTAGCTTAGTTTAGTTATAATAACATTTTAATTGAACATTACCATCATAAGCAGCATTGTGACACAATAGGTAGCACTCTTGTTTTACAGCAACAAAGCTAAAAGGCACTGAGTTAGGAAACTGTGGGATGGAGAAGGAGAACATGCAGCAAGGCCAAGGTTATTTATGTTTGCAGCTGGGATGTACTCCCTATGTCTGTGTTATAACGCAACATGTACATATATTAAAATATAAAAGTGTATGAATGTGTTTATCTACAAGTTACGTAATTTACTGGCACCTGTCACAGCGTTTTGATTTTTAACTTAAAAAAATATTTCAATAAACTTCCTGTGTTTTTCTTTTATATAATTGTAGATAAATCTGTACAGAAGGTACAGCTATTGTTAAAGTAATCAGTCACACGATTATCTTGTTAGTATAGCTGCAGCAGCTCCTTTAAGGTACATTCTTGTTGTCCTCAGCATTAAACTCTGACAGTTTTATTTCATGGTTCTATAGCCTGACCATCACACTTTTATGAACTTTGCAGAAATTTAACATGAGGACATTTATACCTCTCACACTTAAGGCTATAACAGTCTTTATTGTTCTATGAAGTTTTGCATTATGTTGTTGTATACTAGCTGTGTGATTCTTTATCTGTCATATTATAATTGTATTTTTGCAGTAGTGGCAGAATAAATAAACAAAAAAGCCTGGTTTTCAGTGAACTTATGGTTTATTTTAGAGTAAACTGGGACTTCCTAAAGGCATTTGACCTTAAATAGAAAAATGTTTGTTCTTGAGATTATCACAGACTGTGGCAGGTTTATGACTCAACTTTAAAAGAAGAGATAATAGCAAAATGCCACAGTGGACACTGACAAAAATCAACATTAAGATTGAAATAGAAAAGGGGATTTTTGTGCTCACTCAGAAGAATTTTGGCATTTTGTAAAAGCAACACCTTGTTATTGACCATCTTTGTTACTTGTGATGAGGATGGTTGACATAGTTTCTATATTTTTTTAAATTGCTGGTAAGTGTACTGTTATACAAAAAGAAAACTTGATTTGTAACTTTTAAGTAAATATGCTGGAAAAGCAATGTCTACCAACAAGTCATTATAAAGATGGACAACACAACATAAATAATATACAATATTTTTACGTAATTGTTTACAGCAGAGGTTCCCAACCTTTTGCATTTAGTTATTTTTAGCAGACACTATTATCCGAAGCAACTCACAAAGGATCAGAACACAGGGTTTATACAGAACCCTGGAGAAATGAGGGTTAAGGGTCTTGCTCAAGGACCCACAATGGTAAGTTCAGTGGACCTGGGATTTGAACCCCCAACCTTCTGATTGATAATCCAACACTCGAACCACTGAGCCACCACTCCCTATTGATTCCACTATTGAGTCTTGTATACTTGGCTCACTATTGACCAAATGTTTTTTTAAGAACACCGATTGTTAGCGGTTTTTGCAGTGGAAAGCCACAGAGTGACTTTTACCAAAAAGCTCTAAAATCCATTAAACTTTTCCAAAATGCCATTATTTGTATAAATGTCTTCATGTAGTGTAGGGCAGTAAACTTAGTATGTACTGCACATTAAACTTGTTTATCTTTAAAAGAATATTAGAAGCTAAAAGCAAAACAGTTTAAATAACAATTTAGAGGAAATTTGTGCTCTTGGAGTTTATGGAACATTTAAGTGTAATTTAATCTAAATTAATTAAATGCAGAGATTTAGTTTGTACAAAATTTTTAGTATTTTTTCGAATTTTTAAATAAGCACATCATCGGTATTAATTACTTTTAGGAATTTGAACATTATTATGTACCTTTTATGGAGGTAAAGAAGCGGATAGAAAAGAAACAGTTTCGAGTTTCATCATGTAATCATCATCACATCCCCTGCTGTTCCATCCTCCTCCCCCATCCTCTCTACAGGCCGTCGGCAGGACTGCAGTGAAAACAAGATGGTGCTGTCTAAGAGCTTTGCTCCCGGTAAAGGCTACCGCAACGGAATAAACCTTTTCTGCCTTTCGCAAACATTTACGCATTTCTCTTATCCCGTCTGTCTGTTTTTTTAATTTGCTGATTTAACTCCACTCATTTTTAACAGCATGGCTGCTTCAGTACTCGCAATGCTATATAAAATATGTATCCTTCAGCTACTTGTATAGTGCAGTGATTTTGGTGGTGGATCGTGAATAAAGCATTAGAACAAGCTACTCCCTTGGGTCCTAAGGGTCTGTAATAGTTTAATAAAATCACTAACTCTGTAGCCAGTTCATTAACGTGTGTGAGAATGCAAAATTTTGGTCAGTCCTTCTCAAATTAAATATGTTATTGATTTTCTAAGGGTCAATATACTCCACAGAAAACATTTTAGTGTGGATTTTTATATATTTTATTTAATGAATTTTTTTTTTTATTGGCCAAGTGCAAAATACTCCATACAGGATACATTAGATACAGTAACTGCATTAAAATGTTATAGTTTGTTTTTTTGTGGGGAATCTCAAATCAATAATAGGAGGATGTCCAAACCTTTGCATTTAACTGTGGTAGTTAACAAATGCAAATTACTGTTCTATACAAACACACATTTTATGACCAAATGTATGTGGACACAGCTACTTT
>JAOUQT010296528.1:0-16641 GCA_025769995.1 Xyliphius kryptos | reverse complement strand
ATACATATAGTACATATATTTTATTACATATTGTAAAAATATATATTTATATTTTAAAAAAGTGTTTTTTGAAAGTTCAGTCAAGGTACCCTTAAAATAAAGTGTCTAATACTGTATTAATGGCACTATTAGAAGACTTTAGATTTCTTAAAACTGATCAAATCGGAGCAGTGCATTAACTAAGCAGGATTATGAAAATTCACATTTCTTTATTTTACCGACACACTCTGACCAATGACTTTGAATTCTAATTGCTGAGCCACAGTTCTTTTTATCTCCCTATTCCTTTGATGTGATGTGCATACTATGTTTTGCACTGAACTGATTTGTTTATGACAGGCTGGTCCTGTGGCCTTCTGAAAATCACATATATAGGACATATACCGAGCAATCATTCCTCATGATACAGACAAGATATAAACCTACCATCCAATTACTTTTTGTCTGCTCATTATGTAATGTGCCAGCTGGTGTCCTGTTAGAAAAATGCCATTAAGCTCATCCTGCAGCGCCACTGTTGAATTCTATCATTTGTGGTTTTGTCTAAATCAAATGTAATTTGAGTACACATAGTAATAAGAAATTCATAAATTTGGATGTACAGTTGCTACCAAGCATTTCCAAATCAGTTTCGTAACCTGGTAAGCATTTGCTAATTTTTATTATTTACCATGATCACATTACTTTAATCAAAAAAAGCAAAAATAGAGTTGTATTAGTATGCTCAACCTTCCTCACCCAGTTTTCCGTGCCTCATTTAAATTTATGTTTCTTTAGTTAATACTTTCCTTTGACCCCCATTGCTCATATGCAATTTTTTTTTAGTTTCTATTTAATTTTTTTAACCCACACAACATCAGATGCAAATAGAAATGAATGGGTTGCTGTAATTATTTGCATCAAATTGTTTGTGTGAGGTGCCATCGACCCCTTTGGGTTTATCCTGATTTCTCTGCATGCCATTTTAAAGCGTTTATAGCATGACACTTGCACGGAAATGTGTGCCACTTGTTACAACACATGACATTTAGATCCATTCACGTATAGTGCTATATTTTCTATGAGATAATTAAAATAATAGAAATAATACCTGTTTGGTAGCTATAACTTTACTCATATCAAACATCCAGTTTTATTTAATGACCTATAATTTTGAACAAACATGATTAAAAAAAAAAGGAATTACCCTATTTTTTCAAGGTCATTGTATCTTTGCAAATTTAAGTTGAAATAAAGTGTAAAATGTAGAAAAAAATCTTTGGTAATTTGACTTTTCTTTGAACTTAAATCATAGGCATGACAATGAAATGTATATGTTGTATTTCTATAGCAAAAATATGTCCATTATATATTGTTGAGGTTACTACAACATCCAGCATACTAATACCCACTATTGCGTAGCATTCTTGTGTTTATTTCTCACTTTAAATATTTGCATGGTTATGTTCTTTTGCATGATTCTGACACTGCTTGGGTGCTTTTTATGCAGTTTTTTACACTGAATATCTCATAAGTATTTTACCACCTACAGACTAGGAAGGAAGATTTAAAGATAATAAATTAAAGTCATCAAGTGACTGGAGATTGGTTTTATGCCATATTGGTTTGGTGCATTAGACAGGTTTATTGTAATCCTGTTAGTCTTCCTTTCTATCTGTGGCTGCGTATGACTTGCGAGGGATATCCAGTGAAACATGGTGGTCTAGTCCAGTGTTTTTGGAAGGAATAGGCTAGTAGGCCTCATTAAATCTGGCTTCACCCAACTTTCATGCTTAGTTTATATTTTCAATATGATTTACTCAATTTGGTTTTACTGTGATAAATTGATATTTTGCTTTTCATTTGTTAATTTATTTACTTTGGTAGCAAAGTAAAACCTGGTCTTGACTGTCACCCCAAGATAAGTGTGAAAATCATTTTTATTTCATTTTCATTTGAACATATGTAATAGCCATCTATAAGTTTTCCCAATACAATACTATATTTTAGAAATATAATTATTAGGTTCATGTTTGTTTTTAAAATCGCTTCCAGTGAGTTGAGACATTTTTTTAATGATATTTTCATGAGAAAATCAAACATAATAGATTCATAAAAGACAATAGCCGCCATAAATTTTTACCCGAGTACATTTTAATTTTGGCCCCCACCCAAAAAAAAATGCTTTCTCGATTTCCTGTCCTCTTCCAAACAGCTGGGCTCCTCCCCATTGTTTTGCCAGTACCTTAACAAGCATTTCCATTAATCGCCTTTTTTCAGGGCCCAGTCTGAGGAAGTTTTGAGGAAATCTCCCCCACAAGTCCTTCCTCCCCCCTCCCCCAAAATAGTTCGCTCATCATCGTCTCCAATGTTCGGACGTTCCAGCTCAGGCCCCCCAACACCTCTAACCCCACGCAAGAAGGCTGTAATACCAACTGAATATCAAGACACAGTACCTGGAGAGTTTGAAGAAAAGATTAAGCAACCCAAATCTTCAGCCATGTCCCAAAGCAGTGCACCAGACTCTCGACCCCAAACCCCAGTCAGTGAATATTCCAGAAAGGACCTCACGCCTCGCCCTTCACCTAGACTGACAAGGGCTAGCTCCAAGATCTTTGAAAGGGTGCGTGTTTTTGAAGAACGTAGAAAAAGTATTGATAATCCTGAGGGTTCCATATCTGGACGTTCATGGGCTGGGTTTCACAGAGCTTCTTCTATTGATTCTGATGATGGAGGGAGTCGGCTAGGCATCTCAAGAGAGAGTTCCAAAGAGGACCTCCATGAAGCCTTAAAAGCAGATGCTGAACAAAGAAGGTCTATGTTTAGACAGAGGGCTGCATCTCTTGAGGATAGACCCCGCTACTCTCAGAAGGTTCAAGATATTGAGACCAAGTTCACAGAGGAGCTGCAGCGTATCAAAAAACTTGTGGGCAAACCACACATGAAAAAGTCTTTCTCTACTGAACAGCTTTCTAGTTTTCACAGAAGCAGGCAACCCATGAGTAAAGTGGAGCCTATCCCCCCACAGGTTTTACAGAAATTACAGGACCGGGAGCGTGCTCAGCAGGAAAAAGAAAACAAAGAAAGAGAACAGGCCAAAGACTCTTCATTATTGCAAACCGCTCGAATACAATCAACACAGCAAGCTCAGCCACAGGAATCACTTTTGCAAGATTCAGGTATAAAAGAACTATCACATGTAACCACTAAAATGGTAAACCGAGTAGCAGAGGTTCTGTCCCCACCTCAGGGCATGGCTCAATCTGAGCTTCCTGGACAAAGATCTCCGAGACTAATGCGTAAATCTAATCACATAGTCGAAAGCTCTCAAAAACCTTCAGCTGTCGAAATTCGTTCTATGGCTGAGGAACCATCACGGTCACCACGACGTACAAGAGCGGAGTCTCCATCCAAAAATGTCCTAGAGATGGTACGTAGGGTGGAGCCAAGACCTGCAAGCCCTCTTGTTAAAAGAGTGGGCCATGTCCAGGAAGTCACACAAATACATAGTGTGGATGAGGCTGCACACAGAAAAACACCAATAGAGCTAACACTACGAAAGCTAGAACGAAGACCTGAAAGTCCTCTGGTGCAAGGTGAAACTGTGGCAATACAAGAACATCCCATTCAGGCACCACCCAAGCCTCCTAGAGTTTCACTGTCATCCTCTGAAGAAGAGAAGATGGAGCTGGAACTGACTCCACTAACACCACCTCCAAAGCTTACAGTTCCTCGGATTATTGTTGAAGAAGAGCCCATGGAGGCAGAATCCTCCCAAACTCCCCAGAGTAACAAAGCAGGTCAAAGTTCACATGCAAAAGAAGATAAACCACAAAAAGTCAGAGGCAGAGGACGTAAACAAAGGCCTATGTCACCTGAATTAGGTGGGTAAACAATATTTCTTATCAAATTAAAAAAAATAAAGAAGGCACATAAAAGTAACACAGTCTGTAGTCAAGTCAGACCCAAGTTCCATTCTACATTTTAATCCTATTTACCATCAAACTAAAAATGTTATTTTAAATGATGCAAAAATTAAAATAGCTTTTTAAATAATCAAACCATTAATAATTTTGTTTTTATAATTGCATATTCGGTATGCATATGCACTTAAACTTTTGTATTAGTTAATTATAATCACCTATTATTACCAGTGCGATCACAACTGTAGTTACTCAGTGGTTAAGGTGTTGGGCTTCCAATCTGAAGATTGGGAGTTTTAAATCCAAAATCCACTGATGTTAACAATGTGGGTCCTGAAGCAAGACCCTTAAACACCTAACCCCCATTGCTCCAGGTTTATTAAAGATAAAAGCATCTGCTTAATGTCTTAATAAAAAAAGGAAAACAATGCATTGCAATTCTCAAGCTGAGAAAGAATGAAAGCTTTGCATCTTCACCAAACCGGAACAGGACAATTAACTACAGACAAAATATACCCAGATTCAGACCAGCTGTGTAATGATTTTATTTTTTTCTGATAAAATCAAGATAAAACAACAAGAAAAAATAATGTGATTTAAGGAAAACAAATGTAATATTGCTATAAGACAATATGGACTTGACTTAAATGAGCCTTAAATTTCAGTTGACCCAAAGATATTCAAATAGATTATTATTATTATTATTATTATTATTATTATTATTATTATTATTATTATTATATCGATGTGTTATATACTTTTTTGGTTAAGATAATAATCAAATAACTAAATGATGATATACTTATAATTATTAGTAGTTATGGAAGTAGTATTTAAATGTAGTAATAATTAAATTAATAATAAACAATAATAATAAAAATAATGCTATAAGGCTGGCACGGGGGCTTACTAATTAGCACATTCCTTTCTCAGCACTGGGGAAGCAGGTTCGAATCACAATCTGGGTGGAGTTTTCATGTTCTTTTTTTGTCTTTGTGGGTTGCCACTAGGTTCTCTGGTTTCCTCCAATAGTCCAAATGAGTTCAAGGTAAATTGGCTGCTATAAACTACCCCAATATATTGTGTATTTTTGTGTTTGGTTGAATAGTGTTTGCCCAGCGATAAGAAATTGGCGACCTGTCCGGGCTGCATCTGCCCAGTGACTGAACCCCCCTGCTGCATTAAACTGAAGTTAATGGATAGATGGAATAATAATATCCATTCATTATTCTCCGCTCAATCCTCTACCAGGGTCGTGGGGGGCTTCCCCATGCCTATCCAGAGGAGAACGTCTTGGGCACTGTGCAAATACAGTATACCAATCTATCACTGGGCACACCCTTACACACACATACAGGCTATAGGGGCAATTTAGAGCAGCCAATTTACCTTGAATCCATGTTTTTATACTGTGAGAGGAAACCGTAGAACACAGAGGAAATCTACACAGGGAGAACATGGAATATCCAACCAGATTAGGATTCGAACCGAGAATCCCCAGCGCTGAGAGGCGAATGTTTTTACCACTAAGCCACCCACTGTTGTTTTGTAACTTTGCTCATAGTGTAATGCTTATTTTTGCAGAATCTTCAGATGACTCCTATGTATCAGCAGGAGAGGACCCTCTAGAGGCCCCCATGTTTGAATTTCCACTTCAGGACACAATTGCAGCGACTGGAGCTGAAGTGCTTTTAAAATGTATCATTGCTGGAAACCCTTTTCCTGAAGGTAATTTTTTTAGCTGACACATTTCCCTCGGTAGCCAGCAAAGCAAAATGCTAATACAGAATCTGCATTCCTCCATCTGTTGTTTCCTAAACTGGAATGATGACCAAGTTATTGGCTGTCTAAAACTAATGTGCATTTTTTTGTACATTTAGTGACATGGAGGAAGGAAAACACAGAATTTAAAAACAGTCCTACACATGTGATAAAAGTGGAGGGTGAAAGGCATTCTCTTCTCATTAAATGGACAAAACCAAGTGATGCTGGCACATATACTGTTGTAGCAACAAATGAAGTGGGCACGGCTTCCAGCAGTGCAACCCTCACTATTAAACCAGGTGAGCCCCTTTTTTAGGCCGTTTATGGTTATTGGGAATTACTTTTTGCCATCTATTTTATTCCCTACGGAATGATGTAAATAAATATCTCACACTGACATGACATGATTACAAGTTTTTTGACACTAGCGTGGAGTAGCGCTGCTATATCTTTAGAATCTTCACTCACTAATTGGTATAAGACAAGTGAATACAGCAGCTGAGGATGCTGTAATCTTTTTTATGATTTGTGTCCTGAATAAGAAACATTAAGTGCAAATAACCAAATAAAACATTTAAAAGTAAATCCTACTTGCTGTATTGTTTTGCCATTTTTGTGTACCTCCAAAGGTTTATTTTTAATAGGAAAAGAAAGGTGAAATATCATCATGTCCCACACAGAGCATCAACATCCATTGCTTTCTGTGCTACCAGCTGAGGGGGAGGCATTTTGGTGGGTGATGTGTGAGATTCTTCAATTGAGTACTTTAGCACCTCAGCCTATTTCAGAGGCAGTGAGTCATTTTATCAACCTACATTACTGCAGGCTTTGGGTTCACTATGGGTGATGGATGCATCCCTAGAGCAAGTGACTAATTTAGATTAAATGCTTTCCATCTTACCATCCTACATCCTTACTGGAACAAACAAGATCTGTTAGGCTATATTTTCTAATGGGAACTGGCCTAATGGCTTCCCATTAAGATCCAGGGGTGATTATGCTCCCCTCACAATAGTTGGTTCATATCAACTTAACATTAAGTCAACAGACAGTCAAAGCTTAACAGACTATTTAACAGAGCTATTGACAAATAAGTTTCTAAAAAATGTTATTCAACTTAAATATCTTCATTTTCAAATGTATAATGTGTTGCTAACACGTACAAGTTCTTTCTCAGCAAGTAATTCCTTCTTTATGTGAACACAGTATTCTAAAATGGAGAATAAACTTGAATCTACTGCGAAAAAAAACAATGAGGGATTTGACTGGCTGTGAATAAGAAGGGAGATAAAGTAAATTATGTTTTACAGGGATTCTGTATGTAACCCTGTGTTCTTTACCCAACCAAGTTGGGATACTTGTACGTCGCTTTGGATAAAAGCGTCTGCTAATTAACTAAATGTAAATCTAAATGTAAATGTTTTAAAAACTATAGTTTTATCTAAACACCTCATTTACTCCCTTTGTCCTAAAAGTAAAAAATGACCCATCATCATTCAACCAGTTGAAATGGCTTCCACAGGGATCACAGGAAACACATGTAAACTTCACCAAAATTGAGATTCGCTGAGAGGCGAACATGCTAACCACTAAGCCATTGTGCCGCCCTGACAAACATATTGTTTATTTGGTCACTTTTCAATTGCTGGGGGTGTGTAAAGACAATCAGGATTTGAGACAACATTCTCTTGTGCAGAGCACCTTAAATACCACAGTATTTTATGTAGCTCAGTAAATATTTGGATTTAATCATTGGACAGGACATTTATTTATTGTTGTGTTATATTGCAAATATTTAAAGCTATATTCCATACTAAACTGACATTATTATAATTACCAATTACAGCCACAAATTGGACATAAAGGTGTGCGATTGGAAACCATAGAAATCAGTATTTTTAAAAATATTTTTCCATTTACAGAAATAGTTTAAAGATTTCCACCCTCTTACTGTATCTACAGTGTCTTCAAAAATTTTTTTCTTCTGTTTCTTGCGCTCATTTTCATTTCTTCTCACCCTCATAGCTAACCTCAGCTAGTTACCATAGCAACCTGGGGGTTAAATTGAACTTATAAATTGTTAACACCAGGTCGCCCTCCTAATAAATCTGAAACTGAATGACAGGCTGTTGTTTCAAGAACACACAACTACACACATTATAATTTTAAGGAAACGATTATCTTGTTTTTTGTTCAATCTGTATTTACTTTCGTCATTTACATCCTGGTTTTTGTTGTTTGTAAATAAATTCCTACAAGCCGTGAGACAAATTGGAAACACATCGACTGTGGGTTCTCACATAATTAGTGTAGATGCTCAGACGATTTATCTGTTGCAAACTGGCAGCCAGAGATCCTATTCTTTGCACAGAAGGGTTCGATTGGATAACATGCAGTCAATTCGTATTAATAAGTGGTGAGTAGCTTCTGAATTCCTTTATAAATAGCATAAAATAAAGGTTTCAGTGTTCCATTGATTATATTTTACACCAAAACATCTATGCTTCCAACAAGTTTTTGAATAAAATTATAGAAATGTAAGTATTTGGATAAAAAATTATTATAAAATAATATAAAATATCAATCTCAGTTCATTGAGAAACCTGAATAAAAATGATCTATCATAGCTAATAAACCCAAAAACAGTTTTATATTCATGAAATACATAGTAAAAATTTAGCAACCATTGTTACATGCACATCTGCATGTAAAACCCATTTAGATTAATAGCCTGCTGGACATCAAACAAGATATTAAATGAAATCTGTAACAGTTTGTATTCCACAATTTTTTTATTATAATTAACTAATTTGTATATATTTGGGAAAAGCAACTTTCATCTTCAATTTGCAATACCATCACAGGGGAGAAAATAAATGCAGAAACAGCTAAAAAGGTATATGTAAATATAAGTAATAATAAATAAATGCTTGAGTAAATTAATAAAATCAGGATTATCATTATGACCATTTCCATCAGTAAATTGATATAAATAAACATTTAAGCATTTTATTTTTTAACGCATTTCAAAATCTTGATTTATTCTTAATTTATGGAAAGCAATATGAAAAAATAAGATGCCATTTTCATTTAAAAGTGCAAGGACAATTCTGTACTAATATAATTTCTTATTCATTAACCTACAAAGCAACAACCCCAAGGTTAAACATGTCTATCCCAAGGTTAAAAATATGTTAAAGATATTTTAGCTGGCCAGCTGAATGTGGTATTGGTAACTTGTTAAAAACATAAACATACAGTAGCTACTAAGTTTAGCCTTGGACATCAGTATACAAATCGGCTTTTAAGGAATGAATGACATAAATTTTAGCAGATTTTCTTTGGTTCAAATCAATTTATGGAATAAAAAATACAAACCCTTTGCAGAATACATATTTAATTTTTTTTTTTTTTAATACAATAGCTTTATTGAAATGACACTGCCTCTGTCAGAACTGTCCAGCCTACTGTTATATATAAATAGGATGGTTGCTAGGAGAAACATGGTATAGCTGACTTCTCTACTGAAATACGATTTATGGACATACTGTGTGTGCATATACATCCTGCCTGCATACTGCTATATCACTGCAACTAAAAAGGAGTCTATGATGGAACATAATTACTCCACATTAGGGAAATACTAGGGAAAATCAGAGGTGTTTATGACTCTCCATATTTACTCATCTGTGTGCTTCACCTTGATCTGGCCACCCAGTGTCATTGCAGGTGAGTGTGGTGCAGTTTTAAATCTGTAATTTCCTTCCAAGCGAATATGTTATTGAAAATATTGGTAGACTTTGTGGCTGAAAAGGGAAGTTGGAAAGTTGTACCAAGGAAAGTTTATTGTGTATGAAACAATAGGCAGAACTCCAAACAATATATCTATTTGTGTTCATTGTAGCCACTGGCTTTAGAAGTTGACTATATCATATTGTGGGGCAATTTTTGCTTCACTTTGAACAACATGTCTATTTTAAAATATTTTTTTGTGAAATTTGTAAATTTTAAAACACTTTTTACCTTATTTTAATGCTTAAATATTTTTTATAGTGTTTCAAAATTGTTATCCTGTTAATATGATGCTTCTTTAATGATGAAAATTTTCCCTTGTAAGATAATAAAAGGTCGTCTTGTCTTAGCTTGGCTTAATTTATCCTAGCTTAACTTATTTTATCCTAGCTTATCTTAGTTTAGCTTATCCTAAAGTCTAAATGTGGGCGGCAGGGTGGCTTTGTGATTAGTACATTTGCCTCCTAGTGCTTGGGATTCCCAGTTCGAATCCTAATCTGGGTGGAGTTTCCATGTTCTCCCCGTGTCTGCGTGGGTTTCCTCTAGGTTCTCCGGTTTCCTCTCACAGTATAGAGGATTAAGTGGAAGATAATGAATGAATGAATGAATGAATGAATGAATGAATGAATGAATGAATGAATGAAGTCTATATGTAGGGTCAGTTGTAATGTGCGGTTCAAGTTCCTTGGGAAAGGCGCCTAACCCTGTAGGCTGCCACAATATTGTTATATTAAAAGACAGTAAAAATTTTAAGTATTTTAGTTGCTGTGTAGTTAATATGTACTCTTTGTCATTTCGGTATAGTTATAATTAAGATTGTGTGTCTGTTGTTAAAATGTAGTGTGTTTTTTTTATTAAGATACTGATTTTAAGAAGATTCTTTTTTTTTTGTCAGTCTCGGGCAGAAACCAGAAAGAGTTCATTTCTTTAGCAGTTCACTCTCAAGGTAGACAGTATTTCAAACAAGCTCATTATTTGGACAGCTGAATGGCTACATTGTCACATTGACACATTGGATTTGGCATTAGCTGATTCAATCATCAGCTCCCTTTGGTGGTTCGATAAAATGGAGTGGCTGCTTTTTATTGAACTTCTTTCTTTCACCTTCAATTTGCTTTCTTTTTCCTGAGATAGAATCTGAAATTATATCTTACAAAGGTGCTTGGAAATTCAGCACATTGGGTCACTCATCATTGTTAAATTCACAATACAAGTACAAATGACATGAAAGTGATTACTCCACAATAACAATAATATTAACAATAACAATAATATTAACCACAATATTAATAAATTAATAAAATAATTATATTGATACCAGAAAGTCATATTTGGTTTAAAAATATTTTTATTTTATTTTATTATTTATTTACTGTGGCAAAGGTATGCAAACCTTTCCTTTTAGTATCTTGTGTACCAATTATTAGCTAAATGTTTTTAGTACTTACTGATTAGTTATGCACCAGCATGAAAGGATTTATTCTTTTATGAATATAGAGCTGAAATTCTGTTCTTATGACGTAATGCAATATATTTCCTTCTGAAAACAATATTTTTTTTTTAATCTAAATTCAAGCCATTCCTTCTTTCTTAAGCAAACTGTAGATAGGCATCAATGCACAGTATTGAGATCAGTGGTTTTCATTTTGTAAGCCTACTGTCTACAATATTGTTGTTTAGTGTTTAACTAATTTTGAACATATAAACATTAATTTTATGGTTTTGCTTATCTTTAAATGCTTTGTGCATGTGGTGATATTTGTTGGTCAACCAATCCTAAGGTACTGCAAATAATTGAGTTTCTTTTTTTTTGTATGCAGTCTTGTTGATTATGAATTGTTAAAGTCCAAATATTAATTTCTTTTCAGCCTAATAGACATCATGCATTATTTATAAGCAGAAAAAAAATGTTAACAATTTTATTTAATGCAACAATAAAACCATATTATTACAAAAAAATCTAAATTAATAAGAATGAACTGGAACATGTCTATAACAAATCCAGTTTCGTTTTTTATCACATTAAATCCCTGCATCAGTTTGTCAGTTTGTTAAGTTACTTTCTGACATGGTAACTTTATTAAAAGGTCACTTTAGATATAGAGAATTACATTACATATAATTATAATAAATATAAACAAAACAACAACATTTTTAAACAAAATCTAAGCTAGGAATATGAGAATTAAATACAGTTTGGTCTTAAAGGTTCGAGTGAATAATGAGTTAAAAATATAAATAACAAGCTTATAAAAAAGTAACGGAGCACAACAATTTGCAATCACTGTTGATTATAAACTAATAACCCAAATCGTACATTCTATAATCTTACATTCTATTATTATTGTATCCTAGCAAATCCACAAAAATGCACCTTTACATTACCCCTAATATACAGAAGGAAATACAACGCCTACTTTAACTCAACAGATAATGATAATATCTATTTTACAGAGCCCAGCCAAGATTTCAAGGGCAACCTTGGTGTTCCTGTGGATATTAGCAGCCCAATCACATCAGATGAGGAATATCTCAGTCCCTTAGAAGAAGTTATGGATTTTGGAGGAACTTCTTATCGAGGCGCTGAAACTCGAAAGAACATTGACCCGCGTTTTAAAGAGCCTCCTGGTTTTCAGGTGAAAGCAGTTTAAAAATGGCTAGGTTCTGTTTTGTGTTGTTATAGGTTGCTATTATGAAATATTATGAGTGTAATGAAATATTTGTGTGTTATTGCAATGTGTTCTGATGTCCTCTGCCCAGGCGATAATTGCTGACCAATCTGTTGTTGAGGGACAAGAAGTGATTATGTCAGTCAGAGTGAGTGGTCAGCCCAAACCAATGCTTTACTGGTAGGTTCTTCTGCTTAAAAGCATCTTCAATAAATATTTATAGTTTGAAGCCATTTAAGCAAAAAAAATAAAAAAAAAAGTTTTTTTTTTTTTTATAGTTTATATCTATAGAAAGGAACAAAAAGTCATATATTTACATATTTTAACAAGTACACATGGTAGATATACAGACTGTAACTGTGCTGTATTGTTATGTTAT
Source organism: Xyliphius kryptos (assembly GCA_025769995.1). Taxonomy (NCBI): domain Eukaryota; kingdom Metazoa; phylum Chordata; class Actinopteri; order Siluriformes; family Aspredinidae; genus Xyliphius; species Xyliphius kryptos. The sequence continues at coordinate 4,135 of JAOUQT010296528.1, read as the reverse complement.
ACAATAACCTCAAAATGAGAAAATATGTTTCCAAATACTGTTCTTTTTTAAATCAAGGCTAAGAGACAGAGTAACAATAAAAACTGACTCTCGGCACATTGTCCGGGAAACAGAAGAAGGCAACTGTGAGATGATAATTAAATCAGCTGTGAAGTCGGATGCTGGCATATACACCTGTAAGATTATCAACGAGTATGGCACCAAACAGTGCGAGGGCAGACTGGAAGTAAAAGGTAAGGCCCTAGTGTACTCATCATCTGCTTGTATCAATTAGAAAATGATCATGTCATAGTATTTACAGAAGACACTGGCAAGAATATAATAAGTTTGGACAATCGGAAGGCTTTGTCAGCAGAAAAACACTATAACACAACTTTTGGTTGTGCCAATAAGCAGGTGGGCACCTGAAAATATTGTCATACCTAAATGTATAAGTAAATATTACTGTGTTATTTTGTATTCCCTATCCAATTCTTAATGGTATAAAGGCAATACTGTTACCACCAGATCAGTAAAAAAAAATCTGGTAAAATGTTACTAATGATAAAGCTGGTAATAATACTACTTTGTGTTTTAATTTCTGTTGATATCAATGTTTCTTGTTTCACTATACCTGAACATGGATTTAACTGGACTTGTATATCATTGTAGACTTAATGCCAGGAAAAGGTCAGCGTGAGACATTTTGTAGCTGTGAGACATCTGATATTCCCAAGGCATGTTGCCATAAGGCAGAATCCTAAATACAAAAAGCTAGCAGATTAAACTGACTCTACTAAAAGCAACATTCAATAAGGGCTTTATCTTGGTCAAAAGAATTTGAGAGGTCTTCCTACAAATTCATTTACATAGAGGGCAACCATTCCAATATAATTCTTACTGTATGTTTGTTGCTTCGGATAAGTGTCTGCTAAATGACAAAATGTAAATGTATACATAAGACTATATGAAACCAGTGTTATAATAAAATTCTTTTTTATGCTGTATAATTTAAGGAATATTGTGAAAATGATTAGTTACAGTCAAGTTACATATTAGTCTAAAAGATAAGCATTTTATTATCACATTATCAAGACCTGTGATTAACCTGATTAAGTTAACATGCACTTGGTGTAGTTTCACTTCGTAGCCCCAGCAGTGTGTTTTTAAAAGGTGTTAAGTTGGTAGGAGGAACAGGATAATTTTCTTACTGTTACTGTAATTGTCGTGTTAACTGCTTGTGTATAGGTCTGAGTACTGGTGAGGGGTGTGGAACAATAGCAGAAGTCCAGTAAATAGTGAATAAGGACAAAAACGGACAACAGACATTTTTGTTTTCTATCATACAGCTTTAAAGTTGAATATTTTATTTGCATTTCTCTTCCAGATGTTCCAGCAGAACCTGGCCTGGCGGTAGTCCGACCACTCAGGGATGTGATTGTGAAGGCAGGAGAATCTGCCCTTTTCGAATGTCATGTGATAGGACCACAGGATGTGGATGTAGACTGGTTGTCAGATGGGAAGCTTATTCAGCCAGCACTGCTAAATTGTAAAATGCATTTTGATGGAAAAAGGTGCAGATTGCTGCTGAACTCTGTGCACGAGGATGACAGTGGGACTTACACTTGCAAACTCAGCACAGCTAAAGGTTAGCAAATCTAACTTTACTGTACAGTATTTAAAGCATACATTTATTATTTATATATTATATTTATCGTGCAGCATTTTGATAGAAGGATATGCTAAAACACTACTTAAACACTTTAGTTTTCTAAGAAGGACATTTTATTCAGTTTATCCAGACCTGATCCAGTTATACTAATGAGCTAAGGAGATTTGATTTGTTACTTTTATATGTTGAGCCATAATAGATTACAAAACCAGCACAATATAAAAGAGCTCATTTATGGACAGTCAATTCCACATGAGCAAACTTCTCAAAGTTCAAATTATTCTTGTTTGGTTAGGTGTTGAACGTTAATAAGGTTTTGCTTGAGGACCATAATTCAAAACCATGATTTTTGACATCAGCATGATTGGTGTGTATAAATGTAATAGAAATATATTATACATCAAAGTTTAATATATTGTGATATAATATTTGTATGATATGGCACTGTGGCACTGTGGTTAGCCTCAGAGATCAATACATATCCTGATTTGTTTTTCAAGAAAGAGTTCAAAAAAGTTTGTTCTTTTGTGCTCTCAATAAGCCTGAATGAATTACTTCTGTTCCAGTTTTCTTCCACAATCTAAAAATATGCTAGGAGGTAAATATGCAGTGGACTCACAACCCATTCTAGATTTTTCAATGCCTCACACTGTTTAGTATATATACATCACCCATCCATCCATCCATTATCTTCAATTAGGTTCACAGTAGGGTTCCACATGCCCATTCGTAAGAGAAGATTTCGGGCACTGGGCAGATGCAACCAGGACATGATACCAGTTTATTGCATGGCTCTTACTCACTCACTCACTTACTCACTCACTCACTCACTCACTCGCTAACTTGCTGACTTACTCACACACAGACAAACATAGGGGCAATATAGAGCAGCCAATTTAATATATAAATTTATTATATTAAATTATTATTAAATCATATAATATATATAGTCCATGTTTTTGGACTGTGGGAAGAAACTGAAAAACCCAGAGGAAATGGGGAGAACATGAAAAATCCACTCAGATCAGGATTTCAACCTGGATCCCCAGTGCTGAGATGCGAACGTGCTAACCACAGAAACCACTGTGCCACCCCCATACAAAATACTGTATATATTTACCTATGAAAAAAATAAGTAGGAACTACTATGCAAATAACAATCTAAGTCGAATAAGTAATATATTTTTATTTTTTTATTCATTCATTCGTTTTGATTCATTTTAAATACTGAGGATTGACGTGGATCTGGAGCGGATCCCAGAAACAGGACAAGGGTACAATATGTAATTACACCTTAAGCAGGGCACGGGTCCAGAGCTTGTCATCACTTATCCAGTTATTTACAGATTTGTTTCGAAGGACATTTTAAATCAATGTACTTTCATGTAGATAATGTTTACTTTTGCAATGTTGTGTCTTTGTAGACACAGTTCCATTTTAACACAATTACAATAATTTCACATATGTGATTTCAAATCTATTATTAAAATTAAAAATATATATTTTCAATCAATAGGATCAAATTTTTTAGTCATTTTATATAACAGTTTTCATTGTATAAGACATAAAACATATTTATTGAACAGAGTTTAAGAATAAGAGTTTGTTAAAGCACTGTTCCTCAAATTTAAAACATATTATGATTATATATTTTATATATTTTATTTATAAACATAAATATTACCTCAATTATATTTTATTTAGAGGAATTGACCTCATGTGCCCAGCTAAAAGTTAGTGCCTCTGTGGAACCCCTCTTCACTCGACAGCTGGATGTGCTGGAAGTTATTGAGGGAAGAAATGCTAGATTTGACTGCAAGGTCAGTGGAACGCCACCGCCCAAAGTTACCTGGACACACTTTGGTAAGAAAATATTATAAAATAGTTGAGCATCTTAATAAATTTGACGCAACAAATGGTAACTTTTTATATAAATGTTTTCTTCAAGACCATCCACTGGTGGAAAGTGAGGACATACGCATACTTAAAGAAGGTGGCAGACATTCATTGGTTATCTCACATGTGAGCAGTGAAGATGAGGGTTTCTACACAGTGGTGGCCAGGAATGCACACGGAGAAGCTGAATGTTCAGCAGAACTCTACGTACAGGAACCCCGTCCAGCTATGGCCTCTCAAATGTAAACGCTCATCACTATTTGCAAAACTTAAACTGTATGACATAATACAGATGTCTTTGGGTTTTTTTCCTACTATGGTCTACTTTACAATCACTTATATCAGATGAAACTTCTGTAAATGTGGTTGAGACTCATTTCACTTAATCTACGATGTTTTTTTTATAAACCCAGGACTTTTTTCTGTTTATTCCCAACATACCATTCCCAAATATTAAATTAAGCTATGGCATTTATTTATTAAATATATGTCGAAAGGAAAGTTTGATTCATGTTTTACTATATATTACATATATATAAAGTGATAAGTGATAAAGTGATTCATTTTGCCTACTGTGCTTACACACAG
>JAOUQT010296522.1:0-16644 GCA_025769995.1 Xyliphius kryptos | reverse complement strand
TGTGTGTGTGTGTGTGTGTGTGTGTGTGTGTGTGTGTGTGTGCGTGTGTGTGTGTGTGTGTGTGTGTGTGTGTGTGATCTGTCTCGGCTCGGTTCTGTATTCACTCTGTCGGCCGCGGCTCATCTGGGAGCGGGTGTCTCTGCGGCGTCCCGTTCCGTCGCTCCTAATGAAGTTCTGTTTGTTTTTCCCGTCCCTCAGGTGGCCTACACTTTGTTCCAGGACACGGGTCTGTTTGAAATCTTCAAAATCCCCATCCGGGAGTTCATGACGTACTTCAGCGCTCTGGAGAACGGCTACCGCGATATTCCCTGTGAGGACCGCCGCCGCTGCTGTCGTTGAGACGCCAAAGGGTCCACCAATAAAACACGGACTGATTTTCCGTTCTGTTGTCTTCCTCAGATCACAATCGCGTCCACGCCACGGACGTCCTGCACGCGGTGTGGTACCTGACCACCAGGCCTATCCCGGGGTTTCAGCAGATCCATAACGAACACGTGACGGGGAGCGACACAGGTAGCCAAACTCAGACGAGTGCTGCAGTGGAAAAATTCTACACCCGCGTTCTGTCCACCCCCCCATCCCCCACCCCCCGATAGCTCGTCATCCAGCAGCGACGTGTTTGTAGCCGTGGTCGTTTCTTTGCTAATTATAACCCACCGCTGGGAATAAATTAAGGCAGACAGGGGCTGCAGCTCTTAGAAGAGCGTCTCAATCGTGGTTGGGATCCAAGGGTGCTGGCGCTTCTGCTGGCTCAGCAGTTCGGGGACTTATTTTAAGGCTGCTGATGACCGTTTTAATTTCTCAAATGGAACGCAGTCTGAGTCACTCGGCTGGCTTCGGCCGCTCGGCTCAGGAAGGCAAGAATCGCTCACGCTTTCTGAGGTGTTGAATGGCGTGGGATGCCAGTGACCTCACTTGTTGGCGCGCAATTCTGCAGCATGCAGATGATGATGATGATGATGATGATGATGAGGAGCCCCAGACCGCCTTTTTTACAACGTTTTTTTTTTTTTTTTGGATTGTAATATATAAAGACATCAGTAGCATTTAATGTCCGACGTGCAAAGTAATCGGGTTCACGAGTGGACGGGTCATTCAGTTCAGTGTTCTGCCTCTTTGTCCTGCCTTACAGAGTTACAAGCGTCCAGCTTTGTGGAAACAGTTTGGGGAAGGCCTAATTTCAGTTCAGTGTCCTGCCTCTTCGTCCTGCCTTACAGCGTTACAAGCTTCCAGCTTTGTGGAAACAGTTTGGGGAAGGCCTAATTTCTGACACAAAGCAAACAAAATGTGACCGAAAAATTGGCGTAGCGTATCTATACTGGTTTTCCCAAAGACATCAGACTGTGAGCTAGGTCCTCACACCCGACATCGGTGTCTGACCTAGCGGTGTAGCTTTAATGTTAAACTTAAAAGGCAGTTGTTTTTGAACGAGCGATGGCTTTGAAGTTCAAGTAATTTATTTATATAGCGTTTTTTACAACAGTGTGTCATCACAAAGCAGCTTTACAGAGTCCAAAGCCTAAACCCCCAAAGAGCAAGCCGAAGTGACAGTGGCAAAAAAAAAACTCCCTGTTATGATGTTATTTGAGGAAGAAACCTTAGGAGGACCAAGGCTCAGTAACTAATAGAGTATGATTGACACACAGTGCAGCATGGGATAGCATTTACTATTTTAAAGCTTTCTACCAAAGTGCTAAAAATAATTACTAACTATTGCAAGCAAACATCTGTTTTCAATTGACTTCTGGCATTTAGAAGTTGTCAAGTTTGTCTCCGATGTGAAAGGTCCCAAGTTAGAAAACAATATGGTTCCCTGTGTGAGACAGCAGAAACTGTTTATTGTAAAACTTACTATTTGTCTGATACAAATAAATCTAAACCATTGCAAGCAAGTATTTCTCACCGATCAGTTGTCGTAGTGTAGTGAACCTACAATTGCCCTTTAAATGTAGGTTTCCGTAGTGTAGTGGTTATCACGTTCGCCTAACACGCAAATGGTCCCCTGTTCGAAACCCGGCTGAAACAACCATTTGTACGACATCTATCATGTTTAAGACAGCATGTATTGTTTCTTATAAAACCTCTCTTTCTAATATAACCTTTAATCACATATGAAAGATGGATAGCTTTATAACAATGACAATACCGCCCCCTGAGGGACATACTGACTTTTAGGTACAAATGCTCCACTAATAGTTAGAAACAACTGTAGACCTACAACTGTTCGTTATTCGTGGGTTTCCGTAGTGTAGTGGTTATCACGTTCGCCTCACACGCGAAAGGACCCCGGTTCAAAACCGGGCGGAAACAACCTTTTGTGCGACATCTATCATGTTTAGGACAGCAATTAAAGTTTTTTTTATAATATCTCTCTATCCGAGCACTACTTTACCATTAATCACATATGAAAGATAGATAGCTTTATAACAATAAAAATACTGCCCCCCCTAAGAAACATACTGGCTCTTAGGTACAAATACTCCACAAACAATAATAAACAACTGTGGATCAACAATTTTCCATCCCATCTGGGATTCAGTAGTGTAGTGGTTATCACGTTTGCCTCACACGCAAAAGGTCTCCGGTTCGAAACCGGGCGGAAACAGTTTTTGTAAGACAGCGATAACCATTTTTTCTAAGCCTCTCTCTCTGATCACTACTATAAATATTAACAATATAAGCCTTTTTTGTCTTTTGAAAGCTCCCTATCGGCTGTCTACCATAAACATATTGTTTTTAGTTTTTCTAACAAACAAGCAAACACTTCCATCTAGTGGCTAAATTACAGAACGCAGTTCATTATTTGCATTAGGAAAAATGCCCGCCAGTTTGGGATTGCATTTACTATTTTAAAGCTTTCTACCAAAGTGCTATAAATAATTACTAACCATTGCAAGCAAACATCTGTTTTCAATTGACTTCTGGCGTTTAGAAGTTGTCAAGTTTGTGTCCGACGTGAAAGGTCCCAAGTTGGAAAACAAAATGGTTCCCTGTGTGAGACAGCAGAAACAGTTTATTGTAAAACTTACTATTTGTGTGATAAATCTAAAGCATTGCAAGTGAGTATTTCTCACTGATTAGTTGTCGTAGTGTAGTGAACCTACAATTGCCAGCAAATGTGGGTTTCTGTAGTGTAGTGGTTATCACATTCGCCTAACATGCAAAAGGTCCACGGTTCGAAACCGGGCAGAAACAACCTTTTGTGCGACATCTATCATGTTTAAGACAGCAATTAATGTTTTTTTATAAAACTTCTCTATCCGAGCACTAATTTAACCATTAAATACATATGAAAGATAGATAGCTTTATAACAATGAAATTACTGCCCCCTGAGGGACATACTGGCTTTTAGGTACAAATGCTTCACTAAAAGTTAGAAACAACTGTGGACCTACAACTACTCATTATTCGTGGGTTTCCATAGTGTAGTGGTTTTCTCGTTCACCTCACATGCGAAAGGTCCCGGTTTCGAAACCGAGCGGGAACAACAATTTGTGCGACATCTATCATGTTTAAGACAGCATGTATGGTTTTTTATAAAAGCTCTCTCTCTGAGCACTAATATAACCTTTAATCACATATGAAAGATGGATAGCTTTATAACAATGACAATACCTTCCCCTGAGGGACATACTGGCTTTTAGGTACAAATGCTCCACTAATAGTTAGAAACAACTGTGGACCTACAACTGTTTATTATTTGTGGGTTTTTGTACTGTAATTGTTATTACGTTCGCCTCACACGCGACAGGTTCCTGGTTCAAAACCGTGTGGAAACAAAAGGAACGGTTTGGAACAGCGGTTGTTTTTTTTTTTTAATTCTAAATCTAAGCACTTATATAACTAATAATTACACGTTAAATACATTATTTTGTTACAAGGCAGTACTGCCCCCTGAGGCAGTGTCACTGGCTTTTAGGTGACACGCGAAAGCTCCCTAATCGATGTCTACCATGACTACTTATCGTGTATTAAATATGGTGGATGGTTCTGAAACTTTTCAATACTGCGCCCTTGGGCACACAAAGGCTTTTAGGTACAGTTACCCCACAAACAATTATAAACAATTGTGGATCAAGAATTTTCCATCCCGCCTGGGATTCCGTAGTGTAGTGGTTATCACTTTTGCCTCACACGCGAAAGGTCACCGGTTCGAAACCGGGCGGAAACAGGTTTTTGTAGGACAGCGATAACTGTTTTTTCTAAGCCATTAGGAAAAATGCCCGCCAGTTTGGGATAGCATTTTTTTTTAAAGCTTTCTACCAAAGTGCTAAAAATAATTACTAACCATTGCAAGCAAACATCTGTTTTCAATTGACTACTGGCGTTTAGAAGTTGTCAAGTTTGTCTCCGATGTGAAGGGTCCCAAGTTGGAAAACAAAATGGTTCCTTGTGTGAGACAGCAGAAACTGTTTATTGTAGAACTTACTATTTGTGTGATACGAATAAATGTAAACTATTGCAAGTGAGTATTTCTCACCGATTAGTTGTCGTAGTGTAGTGGACCTACAATTGCCCAGCAAATTTGAGTTTCTGTAGTGAAGTGTTCATCACATTCGCCTAACACACGAAAGGTCCCCAGTTCGAAACTGGCGGAAACAACCTTTTGTGCGACATCTATTATGTTTAAGACAGCAAATAATGTTTTTTTATAAAACTTCTTTCTCCGAGCACTACTTTAACCATTTATAACATATGAAAGATAGATAGCTTTATAACAATAACATTACTGCCCCCTAAGGGACATACTGGCTTTTAGGTACGAATGCTTCACTAATAGTTAGAAACAACTGTGGACCTACAACTATTCATTATTCGTGAGTTTCCGTAGTGTAGTGGTTGTCACGTTCGCCTAACACGCGAAAGGTCCCCAGTTCGAAACCGGGCGGAAACAACCTTTTCTGCGACATCTATCATGTTTAAGACAGCATGTATTGTTTTTTTATAAAATCTCTCTCTCTGAGCACTAATATAACCTATAATCACATTCGAAAGATATAATCTGTGTGTGAGTGAATGTATGCCCAGCGATGGACTTAGTAAACCTGTTCTGGGTGTATTTGCCCAGTGCCTGAGACGTTGGTGTTATTATTTAGATTATTTAGATTATTTAGATGATGTATGATGTACTGAAACTGTGAGAGAAGTGAATCATGTTATAAATGATTATAATGAATATAAACATCAGCTCTTGTTGCAGGTTATAATCCATCTATTGTGAATGTAAAACCAACTCTGGGGTACCCAGAGGAAACCCACTCAGACACGGGGAAAACATGGAAAATCCACCCAGATTGGGAGTCGAGCCAGGAATCACCAGTGGTGAAAGGCGAATGTGCTACTTCTAAGCCACCGTGCCCCCGCCAGCTGTAACAAAAATGATCAAATGATTACTGTGGAGCCTGTTTACAGAATTTTGCTGTAGATCTGCAAAGCATCCTGGGCAAAAATCCCTGGCTGTAGAATTCTACAGTAAACATATTTGACTGTGAATCACAAAACAGTAATTGTGAGTGGGAGCTTTTGTCTTCGGCCAAAAAAATGTGCTGACAGTACATGTTGCATTATTTCCAACCGACACAGATTTTTTAAAAGTATTTTTTTCAATCACCCAGCAGGTACTAAAACCTATTGTTGTGTATTGTTACCAGTCTATGTAATGGTACTAGTGCAGGTACCATAATAAATAAGCTGAGAAAAAAATGTGTATAATGTAACCACAATCAATTTTTGTACATGAAAACTAATGAGATATATGAATACGGCGATATTTAGTTGATTTATGTCTGGTGTGGGATTAACGTTACTGGATAAAAGTTCAATTAGAATCGTGTGTACTGTGTGTTGCTACCGGTGTGCTAGCTCGCAAAACGGCACGAATTAACGAGTAAGAAACATTTTAAACAGCATTAATTAATTAGAATGTGTGGTTCTGAGCTTAATTGCTGGTCAGACTGCAACAGCTAAGACGAATATCTACATTTTTGCTGGCTTACAGAGGTTTTTATTCCTGAATCTTAGAAGCATTGTAAGTAACAGTACAATAAGGCTTATAATTCTTAGCTCTTAAATTTTGTATTCCACCATTTGTATATCATTTTATTTAAATATAGAAATACATTTTCATAGCATTTCAAGTGATCCATCCACTATCTTCCACTTATTCCTCTATTAGGGTTGTGGTAGGTGGAGCTCCCCATGCCCAGGGGAGACCATCTCACGTGCTGGGCAGATACACCCAGTACAGGGCGATTATTACTGTAAAGACATTTACAGTATGGTTTTTGACTGTAAAAATGCATACAGTATTATTTATGTTCTGTGATTATATGTACAGTAAGCTTTCTGGGAAATTAACTACAGCAACTTACTAGCTAATATGGGGGGTTGGTAGCTTAGTGGTCAGGGTGTTAGACTAGCAATCCAAGGGTTGTCGGTTTAAATCCCAGGTCCACTGACGTTACCAATGTGGGTCCTTGAGCAAGACCCTCAACCCTCATAGCTCCAGGGTGCTGCATCAACCCTGTGTTCTGATCCCAATCATTAAGTGGGATACTTGTAAGTCACCAAAAGTGTCAGCTAAATGACCAAATAAATGAATGAATTTAATATCTGCCCATCAGTAACTGTACATTTCACCATGTGTTATTTACAGTGAATGTTTACAAACTTTACCTTTAGGGGAAACTACCGGATTTAAATGACCGTCTAAGTGACTTCTGACTTTGCTTAACTTTTTTTGGTTAAACAAAGCTGGGCAGCAGAAAGGGCAGTGGAAGTCACTGCAGCATGTGGTGCATTGTAATTCAGGCAGGAAACTCCCCTCTTGAATAGCCAGATGCATTTTAAATAAAGATTAATGGTTCAAATGAAGGCTTACACAATACATTGTGAGAAACAAATGAGTGTGCAGCCACATGCAAAGACGTTAATAAAAAAAAAACTTTGAAATTAGTTTTTCAAATGTGCGGGGAGAAACAATAGTAAATACTATTGCACGCAAATAGATAATTAATATATACGATTTATAATGATTTTAACAATCGTGCTGCAATTGCACTAAACAACCAATCAGCTAACAGTTCATTCAAAAGTGATTTAACATGCTTGTAGTGCAGTTTACATTATTATTGTTAGCTGAGCACAACGTACTTTTTTTAGGGTACTTAACGTTAATTTTGTTGTATAAGTCAATAGACTTGAATATTTTAATTTGAACTCAATAGAACTTAATCCAAATTACCTCCTCACATTCCGATAGTCACCTTTTTTTGTGCTTATTAGCTACCTCGCTCTACCGCTAGGTGGAGGTGTTACAAAAACACAAGGGTCCTGAAACTGCTGCCTCCTGTGCTGCAACTATACCCTTCTCAGAAAAACTGCAAAACCCGTCTTCCAAAAACTAGGTGGAGATATTGCACTAAATTCAAATCCCAATCTCCAATAAAGAGGAAAAGAAGAAAAAACAATAACAGCAGCAGCACTTCGTGTGTTTAGAGCTCCGACAGATTTAATAAAAGGTGTGAACATTATTATTATCATTAAATGAAATCCAGTTCATTTCTAAAAGTGAGATTTTTTATTAAACTTATTTAAGGTTTTTACTGTTTGTTTATAATCGGGATGTTATAAGACTGATAGAAGGTGGATTTATGTAAGGTTTTGTTCTAGATGGTGTTATTGTTTATAATACTAATAACTTTTTGGATTTATGTAAATGTACTGTAATGAGAAATTATAAAGTATAAACTGACAGGATTCTCTCTCATAACTCTGGAGTTAAACAAACCACAATGCATCAACTTTATTCGGCAAAACAACAACAACATTTAATTTATCTTAACTGTTATTCTGAACAAGGTCGTGGAGATTATGGATCCTATCCCAGCCTTTATTCAACAAAAAGAGGAAAAAGACCTCAAACCTGTTTCCAGTCCAGGTGAGATCATTACCCACAATATCACCACAAACCGCACATAGAGTAAATTATTACACAAAGTTTGATTATGTAAAATGTTACTTCATATTTAATAATAAGTGCTAAATGAAGTGATAATATGTAAATAAAGTAATAAAAAAACAATATTTTTACTTTATAACTATATACACTGCCTGGTGAAAAACTAGATCACCATTTGGATTTAAATAAGCAAATAGTTAAGAGCCACAACAATTAACACTGGAGAAAAAAACATATTACCTCATTGATCACATTGTGATCTTCAATAAAGGAAATAGGAATAATAATTTATCAGTTCATTCAGTCAGCACTAAATCTTTAACCCTGAAAAGTAAAGTTCTAAAATGTTTATGTTTATGCGTATTAGTAGCTACAGCTCATTAAATGAAAGGGGTGGGGTTTTCTTTGTTTTGTTTTTTTCACCTTGTAAACTTAATAGCTTTTAAGTTTCTGTAGTAGAGATAAAGGATACATTCATGTTTGTGTAGAAGACTTAACTATTTATAGTGAAATGTTGGTGTTTAAAGGCAAGAAATTTACTGTTTCAGTGGGAATGCAATAAATTTGTGATATCACACATACTGTATACTATATAAGGTGATAAATACATAGATTTGGCTTCATGATCAAAATAAACAAGCAAGTCCACAATAAATGTAAATTAAATGCTGAAAAAATAACAAATTTAAGAATTCAATAAGACTTTATTGCCAGGTACATAACGTGGTACGTGAAATGAAAACGATATTGTGGCTCAATGACCCAATTTTACCCTAAAGCAATTTCTGATGTAACATTCAAATATATATATATATGCATGCATGCTGATAAGGGAAATTGAGGACTCTTTCCAACAGGCTATTATGTCAGGTTAAAAGAGCAGCAGCAAAAATGCCTTGTCATAGCAGCAGACAAGATTTTGTAAAACTAGGTGAGAAGTTTGCGTAAGCCATCCTGTTGACCTCCTCTATCCACTGCACACAAGCAGAAACGTCTCCAGACTTCAAAACCAGATGGATCCTACGGCGCCAACAAGAAGGAGGTGTAGTAATGTTTTGGGCTGGAATCATGGGGAGAGAGATTGTCGGCCCCTTTAGGATCTCTGAAGGGGAAAGATGACCTCCATAATGTATGTGGAGTTTCTCAAAAGGCACTTCCTGCCATGGTTCAAGTAGAAGAACTGTGCATTTTACAGCAAGATCATTTTCATGCAGTGTCTCATGCTGCAAAGAACACATCTGCATCTCTGGCTGCTATGGGTATAAATGTGGACAAACTTATGGTGTGGCCCCCATGCGCCCCTGACCTCAACCCCATTGAGAACCTCTGGAGCATCATTAAAAGGAGTGTCTATGATGGTGAGAGGCAGTTCACATCCAAGCAACAGCTCTGGGAGGCTATTCTGTCCTCATGCAAAACAATTAAAGCAGATAGCATCCAAAACCTGACAAATTCAATGGATGAGAGTTAAAGTTTGGACTTGAAAGCTGTTTGATTTCAGTTTGTAATAACCTGCTCATGCTTAAAATATCACCAACGACCATTTTTTTTGTTCTTTTTTAAAATGAAAAGGTTGAAATCTCTGCTGTGCAGAATAATCTGGAACCTGCATTTTAAGTGTTTTATTTTTTTCTTTCAAATATACTGTTATCGTTTGTTCAAAAACCTTTCAATTGTACTCTAATAGTTGATTCATGGGAAATTACAATAACTGCAATTCATAGAGGTCATTTTGGGAAATCTGAGAAAATATTATTAGCATAATAATTTGGAACACAGTATATATATATATATATATCAAAAAAATTAAGAGATATTTCAGTTGAATTTAGTAGATAGTAGAATGCGTTAAAAACAAATTAACTTAAAAATAAACAAAATGTAAATCAAAATTATTATCCCATGGAGGTCTGTATTTGGAATCATACTCAAAATCAAAGTGGAAAATCAAATGACAGGCTGATCCAACTTCAGTGGATATTCCTCAAGACAAGTTAAAATGAGCCTCAGTAGTGTGTGTGGTCTCAACATGCCTGTATGACCTCCCTACAACGCCTAGTCATGCTCATGATAAGACAGCGGATGTTGTCTCCTACTGCCTGCCCCTTATCCCTAGGCTGGTATCTGCTCTATGCTCTGGACACTGTGCTGACAGACACTGCAAATCTTCTTGCCACAGCTCCCATTGGACAGGTTGATTTGTGATTGTGGTTGACTTGGAGTTACATTGTGTTGTTTTTCCTTAATTTAATTTTTTTTGGAGGTGTGTAACCATTTACCTTAATTTCTTTACAGTGTTTATCTTGTCAATATGACATATTTTACTTAATTTTGATTAGATTTTAGATTGGATGATAAAATTATTGAATTATTAGTTATAAACAAGACACTTTAAAAAAGTTCAAATGTTTCATAATTTAGTTATGACACTTTCACAACTATAATACAGAAAAGATGAATTTTGTGGAAACAAAATTGCAACCAAGTCTGTTTATCGCACATTACTACATGGCGATATTGTGAAGTTTCAACTTTTCACTTATAAGATCCTTCAGGTCCTTCATATTTTGTGTTGCCTTCTGCCTTTTGAAGATTAATGATGTTTTCGCTCACACAGCCTTAAAGCTAATAGTATACTGTAAACATGAATTTCTCATTTAGTAGGGGAACATTCAGACTACCATGTAAAGTACCTTAAATCTGATTTTCTGCACCACTCATAAGATGCGTTAGAATGGATTTTGTGAGAAAGGGCTTATCATATGTGTGTCTGACCTACAAATGTTCTTTTTGATTATGAGATATAAATTTTCACAGACACAATTTAAAGTCTTTTACAAACCTTTCCAGATAGTTAAGATGTTTAAGCGAGGCAAAGGGGAAACCAACCTAAAATAGGATGTCATAAAAGCTCTTGTAAATGTAAGGAGTAGGTTTCATGACACTTATTTAAAATTGTAAAATTGTAACAAAATATCTTCTACTTATACAACTGAACTTACTGTGAGTTTTATGCTTTAGTACAGCTTCTGTGGCAAATCTTTACAGAATAGACCAGTAACACATTGACTACATCAAACATTGAAACTCATCAACAAACTCTACAAATATTTGGAGAAACTGACAAAATATTGAAAAGCTAAGTATGTTATTAAGTTAAATCTAATAATTCTAAAAGTGCTGGATGAGATTAAAGCTGTCAAAACATATTTGTCATTATTGGCATCTTTGAGGAAAACTATAGGAAATTTTTTAGTTGGAAGTTATTTTCTTGTTATTACTTGCAAATCCCAACATTGAGATGAGACAAAACATTTGCTATTTGGCCAATTGCAGCAACAATTTACAAATTCTGACACCTTCTACATACAATAAAAATGTAATTGGTTCTTTAAAGATTTTTCTAAAAATGTATGGTTTTTTTTAACAAAAATTACAACATGAATTTAGAGACTTCAGTAAATGCCTCAGAGTTTTTCTTTGCCACTATCATGTCAGCTTGTTCGTTGAAAGGGTTCAGTCTTAAAACACTGCAAACCTGCTTTGATACAACACACAATGTAAAAAGTGTTAAACAATATAAATAAGCTGCAAACTTAAAATATCTTATTTAAGCAAGTGTATTTCATGGTTGTAAAGACTGTGCCACAGACTCTTTTGTTAAGGGTGTAACGTGCAGATATAACATAATGTGATTTGGCATTGTCTCATTGAAATGAGAAGGTCCTTCTTGGCATATTTTAGATTGCTGTATACCTGTAAACATGCTTGCAAATTTATAGTGCTTTCGCAGATGTGCAAGGGATCCATGCCATGTGTCCAATTCACCCCATGCCATCACAGAAACTGGCTTTTGAACTGTGCATTAACAAGCCAGATGGCCTGCTTCTCTTTAGCCAAAACGACACAGCTTTCATGATATCCAATAAAATTTTGTCAGACAACGGGGCAGTTTTCCACTTTTGGCCCACGGAAAGCAAATGTATTTACAGATCTTGTTAAAATAAAGCTTTTTCATGGCAAAGTGTTAACTTAGTCAATGCAGCTTTAATTCATAGAACTCTTCCTAAACTGTGTTTACATTATATATACTGTTCAAAAAAAATTAAGGGAATACTTAAAAACCACAATGTAAGTCCAAGTCAACAACACTTCTGAGAAATCAACCTGTGCAGATAGGAAGCAACACTAATTGTGAATCAGTTTCACTTGCTGTTGTGCAAATAGAACAGACAACAGATAGAAATGAGAGCCACTTAGCAAGACTCCCCTATAAATGAGTGCTTCTGCAGGTGGTGACCACAGACATTTTCACTGTTCTCATCCTTTGTGGCTGATTTTCGGTCACTTTTGCATTTTGTCAATTCTCTCACCATAGAGGTAGCATGAGCCACAAAAGTTGCTCAGGTAGTGCAGCTTATTTAGAATGGCACATCAATGTGAGCTGTTGCAAGAAGGTTTGCTGTGTCTGTCAGCACAGTGTCCAGAGCATGAAGTCGATACCAGGAGACAGGCCAGTACACGAGGAGACATGGAGGGGGCCGTAAGAGAGAACATCCGCCGCATTAGGAGCATGTCCAGGCATTGTAGGAAGGTCATGCAGGCACATGGAGGCCACACACACTTCTGAGGCACATTTTAACTTGAGTTGAAAAAAATGTTCACTAAAGTTGGATCAGCATGTCATTTGAGTTTCCACTTTGATTACAATTACGAGTACGATTCCAAATCCAGACCTGCATGGAATAATAATTTTGATTTACTTTTAAAATATTTTTTATGTTTCGTGTCTCATTGCATTTTACAGCTACTAAATAAAGATTTTTAATTGTAGGTCTGTGTGTGTTTCCTATAGAAATTGCTTTGTGTACATATGTGACATATTCTTTTCATTTTCGCCCTTCAATTGTGCTCTTATAGTTGATGACTGGAAAGTTACAATGACTGCAATCCATATAGGTCATTTTGGAAAATCTGAGAAAATATTATTTGCATACTAATTTTGATTGGAACCCAGTGTACTGGGGTCCTGACCATTAAAGAAAAGAGGAAATGAGACTAACACTGTTTTCTAGTCCATAAGCCGATGGACTTTTTGATAACTTCAACTGGTAAAATGGATAAAAAGTGGAGCAAAAAGGTGTGAAATTCATAGTTTCATTTCACAGAAAGTCTCCAGTAAAACAGCCCCAGACCATCACACTACTACCACCACCATATTTTACTTTAATGTTCTTTTTCTGAAATGCAGTGTTTTTTATGCCAGATGCAATGGGACAAACACCTTCCAAAGAGTTCAACTTTTCTATCATCGAGCCACAGAATCTTTTCCCAAAAGTCTTGGGGATCATCAAGATGTATTTTGGAAAAAATTGAGACCAGCTTTAATGTTCTTTTTGCTCAGCAGTGTTTTATTCTTGGAACTCTGCCATGCAGGCCATTTTTGCCCAGTCTCTTTCCGCAGGTGAAAGCATGAACTCTGACCTTAACTGAGGCAAGTGAGTCCCGCAGTTCTGGGGACGTTTTTGTGGAGTCTTTTGTGACCTCTTGAATAAGTTAGTTTGGGCTGCAGACCTCTCCTGGAAAGGTTTACCACTGTTGCATGTATTCGCTATTTGTGGATAATGACTCTTATTGTGGTTCGCTGGATTCCCAAATCTTTGGAAATGGTTTTATAACCCTTTCCAGACTGATAGATCTCAATTACTTTCTTTCTCAACTGTTCCTGGATTTCTTTGGATCTCGACATGATGTGTAGCTTTTAAGGATCTTTTGTTGGACTTTACTTTGTCAGGCAGATCCTGATTAAGAGATGTCTTGATTGAGAACATTCTGACAATAATCAGGCCTCAGCATAGCTTGTATTTAAATCTCATAAACAATCGAACAATTACCGGTATCTGATAATAAACTTATTATTAGTGGGTGGGCAGAATAATAATAAATCAACTGTTCCTATGTCACAGCATTCCTGCTGTGAAAGCAATCAAGACTGATCTATCCATTTGTCCTTTGCCTTATTTGCCTTCTTTAAAGCACACATTATAATAATTAACATCATTCTAAAACTAATAAAAGCGCAACTGTGTGCCAGTACGACCAGCTACTTTGTATAATGAGCATCAATATGCATTTTAACATGATCTGTTCACTTTTAAATCAATTGTGGGATGAATGCCACAAAGCACTTACTGTACAACCACATTAAAGGGAAAAATATAAAGTTTAGGCTTACATTAATCCACAAAACTTTAGTAAGAACTGTAGAACCATGTTTCTAAAATGTTTATACAACTCATTTTATATATAATGTACTATTATATAGTATACTTTAACTTTCAATTAAAATCTCTTCAAATCTTAAAACTGCTAATTTGTTTTGCTTGGCTAATGTGCTAATGGAATTTAGATTAAGCAGACCTTAGAAAGAAAAGTAAAACATGAAAAGGTGCCATGATTAATGGTTGCCACACACAGCAAAAAGGCCCCAGGATTCATTTTCAATTTGGGAAAATGTGATTCCAATTCATTTTTTTTATGAATGTTTGAACATGCCAAGTGCTATTTTCAAATCAGATTTAGGTCACTTCCATATACTGTTGTGTATGCATCCGATTTTTGACTTTGTGATTTTAACATATAGGAATTCAATACTGGAAATCTGACCTCGTGCGGAGAAGAGCAATGATTCTTATAAAAAGCTGAAGACTCAACAGTTGCATAGTTACACTGAAAAAGCAGCTTTCTGGCCTTCTTCTCCTACTTGACCTGATCATGTTTAACCTTTTGGGCTAAAAATCTAAAGTGTGTTATGATTGACTTAGATGTCGCTCAGGCAGGAGGATTGTGACAGAGTCTAAAGAAGCACTGTGATAAGGGCAGGTTTTATTACAAATACAGGACTGGATTTGCAATGCTATGTTTACATTAGCATGCTAATGTTCCCCACCTTGGATTTTTTAAAAATGCTGTGAATATTTCTTTTTGTTGAGAAATATTCACATATTTGATACCTTATGCAGCCTATTTATCCTGGCTCCTCCTGGCACTACTGTACAAGTGACTGCACTGCATAAAATAAAATTCTTGAGTCAGAATTTTAGTAAAAGTAAAATATTTTGTTTTTGACTTTAATAGATCTAAGTAATATAAATAATCTAGTTTTTATAAAGTTTTTATTTATTTAAGAAATCTTCAGATAAACTAACTTACTTTATTGGCAGATCAATTTACCTAATTCGTGTGTAAGGTTTTTTTTTAGTGTGTTTTTCTTGTTTGTGTAGTGTGATGTCACCTTTTATATGTGGTCTTCAATTTAGTATGTATTTGATTTATTATCATGCAACTTGAATGAGAATGTTTAGATCAGAATCCATACGATATTTTGTCTGTCTTCATGTACGAAAGGCATGTTTTTTAAAATGATTTTTTAAGAGCCAGCTCTATCAGAAAAGAAAAAATAAGCAGATTCTTTCATATGTCTCTGGGATACAAAAGCTGTTGTCTAGCTTATTTCTTTATCTTGTACAACTGCCAAATTTTTGCCATCTATTTCCATACATTTATTGCATACATGAGCATCCATTTTAAAGGTTTGGCTATGGGTGTTTTGTTGTGACACAAATCCAGTGTGTTGAAATGTATCAATGTGTGCATGCATGGCATTGCATGAAGAAGCTGTATTAACAGTAGACAAATACAGGTCATTTTCTTAAATGAGCAAGAATCGACCATATACGCAAATCCAATCTGAGCAGAAAACTGCAATTGAACGATAAGATTGTGAACATAGGCTTAGTGTGTGTGGGTAAGTGACAGAGTGAGCAAACAAGAGAGAGGGAGAAAGTGGGGGGTCGTGATCTCATTGAGGAATAAGCAGGAGGCAGGAATTGCTGTCACAATGAGGACAGCTTCCTTTAATTGGATGCTCCACTAGCAAGTCAAACCATGAAAATGTGTGTGTTCTAACTTAGAGGAAAAATGCAAAAGGACACACTATGAGTGTAAGATAAATCTGTTTGGTGACAGTTGGGTTAACATTAATGGCTATGTGTTAATGTGTGCACATGATGATGTGTGTGTGCTGGTGTGTGATTATACATTCAGCACTACTAATGTGAAAATGCATCACTTTTATAGCTGAGTCTTTATTAGCTTTTTGTATTATTCAAATAATCTTGCTCACACACAGCATTTTTTACAAGCTCTATCAGAGATATATGAGAGAAAAACTGCCCCATGATCACTGTGCTGAAACACCAACTCTGTACATAATAACTCGAGCTTATGGGCAAATGTATGCAAACAGTACTGTTTGTAGCGCTACATGACTATATTTATATATTAATGTTGCAATGAGTATAGCAAAAATGACTAACACCCCATCTGAAAGCAGCTGTTCTTAAACAGCATGACATAAGCAAAACAAGGATAAGAGGTGTCAGAACTTATAATGTAAACAAATTATAACCTATTGCAAGTAAAAGATCTAGAACAGTGGTTCTCCACCTTTCTAATGCCGTGACCCCACAATACAGTTCCTTATGTTGCGGTGACCCCAAACCAAAAAATAATTTTGTTGGCTACTTCATAACTGTAATTTTGCAACAGTTATGTAAATACCTGGTATGCATTATGTATTCTCATTGCTACAAATCAAACATAATGATGAATCACAAAAACA
>JAOUQT010296521.1:0-28278 GCA_025769995.1 Xyliphius kryptos | reverse complement strand
TGTGTGTGGCTGTGTGAGTGAGTGTGTACCCAGCGATGGATTGGCACCCTGTCCTGGGTGTATCTGCCCAGCGCCCGGACGTTCTCCCCTGGATGGACATGGGGAACCCCACCGCGACCCTCATAAAGGAATAAGTGAAAGATAATGAATGAATGAAAAAATAAATCATGGGTCCGAAAACTCATAAATAAATAAAAATAAATCATGGGTCATTTGCTGTTGGCATGTCACCACCCGTTGGTGTGGAGAGGTGGGTTAATGGTGGGTACGGAGGAAATCACTTAGATGGTCTACATTTTTATGGCTTACAATTTAAGCGCTGGATATAAAAGTCTAAAATATGTCTAAGTGTGGGTGGCATGGTGGCGTAGTGGTTAACATGTTCGCCTCTCAGCGATGGGGATCCAGGTTTAAATCCCGAACTGGGTGGAGTTTCCATATTCTCCCCATGTCCTTGTGGGTTTTCTCCCAAAGTCCAAAAACATGAATTCAAGGTAAATTGGCTGCTCCAAACTTCCATTATAGTGTGTGCCCAGCGATAGATTGGTGCCCTGTCCTGGGTGTATCTGCCCAGCTCGCGGAACACCATCCCCCCTGGATGGGCATGGGGAACACCCCTACAACCATAGTAGAGGGAACAGCAAGACCCTTAATCCTCATTGATCCAGGGATTCTGTATGTAATCCTATGTTCTGATCCCAGCTATGAAGTGGAATACATGTAATTCGCTTCGGATAGAAGCGTCAGCTAAAGGACCAAATGAAATGGAAGCATGACCAGATCTTTACCAGACGCAAGCCAAACATGGACCAGATGTGTTTTGGTCCATGTGGACCATGTCAATGTTTTCCTTTGAGAATCACACTTGGCGCAGCACATCCCAGTGCTGTTAGTGGGCCAGCGGCGCTGTATCTCAGCCAGACGTGGCCGCGTTTCATTTCAGAACGTTGATGCCCAAACATTAGAAACGAAACTGATAAAATGTAAGCATTGTATTCAGTATAAACTAAACATTGAACCGCTGCTTCTATTTTCATCCGTGGCGTGCTTCTGTAAATACATATGTCTCTTCACTTCCCATTCCAGTCCCCCTCCAATATCTGGCGCTCTCCGAGTGCTGAATGTTAGCAAATGTAATTCGAAATCAATTCATGTCGTTGAGGATATTCATTTCATTCTGCCTGAGAGAGGCGTTTACTCATGCATGGCTGGCCTTGATAAATGATGGAAAGCTTTTGAATAATGGCTTCAAAAAATCCATACCCTGGTGGGAATGTCTAAAACCCAGGCTTTAGCTCCCGGCAGCAACAGGCTCGATTCAGAAAGAGGCGAGAAGAATGGAATTGACTTTTAGGCGTCATTGAAAAGAAAAAAATTGGCAGAACCGCTCTGGGGGAAATCCTGGGTGGTGCTGTAAGTTACACTAATTCATCTCTTTCTCTCTCTCAGATATGCTGGCTATTGGGGATCCCAACCAGTCCACCATCTTGGCGGTGTCAATAACAGGTGGTGTGGTGCTGCTCATCTTCCTGGTTGCCTGCTTTGTTGTGAGCGGAAGGTGAGATTGTCATTTCACACAAGTCACAAGTTTCAGTCACTTGGTAATAACGGACCTTGTAATGATGATGATGATGATGATATAGTGCCCTATTTTAGCGATCTTTATCGAGCCATCAACCATGAACCACGAAGGTTTTGTGTCTTTGCCATAGTAATGATGGAAAAACACTTTAGGCATCTCAAAACATACATACGGCATGAACTAATTCTCTAAATTATTTATGGATGTTTTGGACGTCATGTACAATAAACCAATCAGCGTGCCACTTGCCGTTCCCATCAAGAACCAGTTGGCGCTCTGACTTTGGCAGATTGCTATTTAAGCGGTCTAGCTAACACACTTACCGTAAATGGAGAACTCACAGTATAGTGTTGACTATGAAACTAAAACAGCGGTCATTTTAGTGTGGGGGGGAGGTTTCATGGCTAAGTTAGAGCAGCCTGGTGGCCAATCTGGTGGCTTAGTGGTTGGCAAGCTGGGTGGAGTTGCCATGTCCTCCCCGTGTCTTCGTGGGTTTTCTCCAGTTCCTCCCACAGTTCAAAAACATGGGTTCCAGGTAAATTGAATGCTCTAAATTGCCCTGTATAGAGTGTGAGTGAGTGTGTACCCAGTAATGGATTGGCACCCTGGGTGCCAATGTCCTGGGTGTGTCTTCCCAGAGTCTGAGACGTTCTCTCCTGGATGAGCATGGGGAACCCCACCGTGACCCTCATAAAGGAATAAGGGGAAGATAATGAATGAATGAATAACGGATGGATGGATTATTATTGGCGGACACAGATTTTGAAAGATTGCCTAATAATGCGGTTGAGAATGGTTTACCACCAACCAGATTATCACTGATTTGATTTCTATTTTAAATTGTTACCTTGATATCTTCTCATTATTGCGCTCTCCCGTCTGACAGGCTACGTGAATAGCTGACGGTTCAATAGGTCTGCACTGTGGCTGCTGTACATTAGAAGTAAAGCTTCCAGCTAAATGTAATCAGAAACTGTAGGTCGGCGACCGAACGGAGTGCAATTTACTGTATCGCTATTTTTTGTTCTTTACCTCAAAACGTAAGCCAGACGCAATGCACCTATAAATTACCACTGGACCGCCCAGGACTACAGACCGAATGCTCTCATACTGAATTAAATTGCCGTTCTGTCCCTCCACTAAGCTCTTATTGAAGTCTGTAAAAATGTTAGTATTGATTGGAGGTGATTGTCTATCACACTGAGTGCTCTGTTTGGGATTGACTGAGCCGGACCTAATCAGACCCAAAATGTCTTGCTGAGAATGGATACACACACGCACGCACGCACGCACACACAATGCAGACAGTTTTACTACCTGGGCTCATATTGATCGGGACTTACGAAATGCCTTTTAAAAAAGTTTATGCACTTACACAAACAAGTACACACTCTCCCAAAGGCCCACCATCACCTCTGATGTCATACTGCAAGATCACGACTTATGCAAATAACTGCACAAACCGGCGACACAGTGGCGCTAGAAAAGTCCTAGCGTCGCACCGCTAAATTGAAGTTCTCATGCAAGTTCTCCTGGATTTTTTTTTTAACACAAGGTCAATTATAACACAACACCATGGAAACAACAAGGTTTAAGGGGCCTTGTTTAATAACCCACATTTTGTTTTTTTGGTGAGATGTACTTTTTCCAGTGGACAGGTCATTGTGATCCGGCATATCCAAACCGTTTTACACACGTCGTGTTGATATTTATCACGATACAATTGAATACAATGCTGTCAGCCAGGTGGGAGAAGTCTGAACAGTAGCTGCTGATGCCAATTCTCAAGCATGTGTCCAAATGATCATCAGTGAGGGGGCGGGATATCTGGACTTTATTACTTTCATGTGGTGAAAAAAATGATTCACATAAGTTGGTTGATCCCAAAAATGCGGTCAAATATGCCGTCTATTTTATTGTTTGTGAGAAAAATGTGCCACACGCATTAACTGCTGTTCAACAAATATTTATAACAAGCCGACTACCCGTACGTCGCTACGGTGACTCACTTGAGAGACTGACCCTGAGATTTGTTAATAGTCATTGCGAAGCACATTTTGGACTGGGTCCCCTGATGGGCCCCGTGGGAATGTTTTGGAATTTTTGATGTGTCTATGAGTGTAGAGGTCGTCCTGTACATCTCTGCCAAATTTGAAGTATGTGATGTGCGTGGAAATGTCCAATTGAAGCAGGACCCGTATTTTGGATTGGGTCCCCTGGTGGGCCCCTCATGGGAATCTTTGGGAATTTTTGATATCTCTATGAATGTAGAAATAATTGTGAACATCTTTGCCAAATTTGAAGTTGGTGGGATGTGTGAAAGTGCCCAATTAGAGTAGGGTGCATATTTGAATTGGGTCCCCTGGAGGGTCCCTAGTTGGAATTTTGGGGAATTGTTGATATCTTTATGAGTGTAGAGGTTATCCTATATATCTCTGCCAAATTTGAAGTTTGTGAGGTGAGTGGAAGTCCCCAATTTAATCAGGGCCCGTGTTTCAGATTGGGTCCCCTGGTGGGCCCCCGGTGGGATTTTGAAAGTGAAAAATGCTTAGTTGTTCCAAGTGCATGGTGGGGAATTACGTTGCTAAGTTTTCGTCTTGTAGGTAATCGGGAAGTCAGAGAGTTATTGGTGAGTGAGTGAGTGAGTGAGTGAGGTCTTTGGGTTTTATAGGTATAGATAATATTTATATTAAATACAATTAGTAACAGCAGCAGGAAATAACAACAAGCTGGACCCATAAGCCAACAGCATGGTGTGTAATATCCAACTCTAGTCTGAAGACACTGCGAACCCTGACCTGATTAAGTCATGTGACAAAATTGACCAATGAAAACTCACGACCAGTTTCATCGCAAACAAGACGAATAAATACAAATCACCAGAAGGACATGATGTGGAGTGTTCCGCATGTTCCTCCCATCATGCACAATTGACGTATTGGGCACGCCTACGTTGAGGGTTTAAACCACCAACCTTTCCGATTCCAGTTATTGAAAAGTAGGCGAAGCAAGGACGTAAGGTAGGTACTGGACTCACCTGCTGGTGCTTCCGCTGAGGGTCTGCTTGACCTCATTGTTCCATGTCTATCCCTATTTCTTGCTTTAAATACCTGCACACAGAATATCCTCACGTTGAGTTAATTCATTTCTACACTTGCCCCACCCTTATCTTCCCGAACCTGATATATGCCCATCCAGGGAAGAACGATTTAGGCGCTGGGCTGATACACCCAGGATGGGTGCAACTCTAGTAGATGTCTAAGATGAAGATATCCATTCATCTATCCATTACCTCTCGCTTATTCCTCTACGAGGGTCACGGTGAGGTTCCCCATGCCGTCTCGTGCGCTGGGCAGATACACCTAGGACAGGGCGCCAATCCATCACTGGGCACACACTCACTCACTCATCCACGCACTATACGGGCCAATTCAGAGCTTTGGATTAATCTGGAATCCATGTTTTTGGAATGTGGGAGGAAACCGGAGAACCCGGAGGAAACCCATGCGGGCACGGGGAGGACATGGTAACTATAGGAAGATAAAGGATGAATAATTAATTTCCACTACAATAGTCAAAGCATTAACACAGTTCTAGTGATATTGGCATGTCGGGCATCGAGTGGTCAGTGGTGTCTTTCAGAACTTACACAAATGAAATACCAGGGACCTTCTGCCACCATGATTCAATTTCACACAGGGTTTAGCTTTAATGCTAATTCCTGAACGAAATAACGACGTGCCGTTTTGTCCAACCAACACGATGCGATGGTTCTCTGATCCGAATGGAAGATGGAAATGACCGAAAGAGAAAAATCTAAAAGAGCGTTCACTATTTCTTGACTCGCTGCCATCCAGAGAAGGTGCTAATGGAGTTTTCTCCCAGAGCCAACGTGACTGTCAGTTCCCTTATTCTCCTCCTTTCATTCCGCTAAAGCCGAACTGAAAGCAGAGACAAAATATGGGGTTTCAAAGAAACCCTGTGCAGTGATGATAGGATGGTCAGTAGTGGGTATTCGGCTATAAGAGGCTGAAAAAGAGCATTTAAAAAGGTGACGACAGAGAGCTAAGAGGAGGACAGAGAAAAAAAAACGACGGCGGATGAGAATTGTGATTTCTGAGTAGCTCACTGACAGAAACTTGTGTTCATTTAGCATTTTTTTGTTATATTCATTTCCAGAACAAAGAGAGTTATAAAGGTTACCGACCACTTACTTTCACTCATCTGGCAGCAGGTTACGGTATGTTTTTGTATTACAAGGTTTTGTGTAGAGACTGCGCTGTACATACCATAACTGTACTGGTGATACGATCGGAGGAACGATTTTATCTTATATCTTCCGCTTAAATTTCTACTAGGATGGTGGGGCAGCTCTCCATGCCCATTCAGGGGAGAACGTTTCAGGCGCTAGGCAGATACACCCAGTACAGGGTGCCAATACATGGCTAGGCATACACTCAGACACACACACACTGGGGCAATTTAGAGTAGCCTTTAAATCTTGAGTCCATGGTTTTGGAGTGTGGGAGGAAACCAGAAATCTGGATAAAATCCGCGTGAGCACGGGGAGGACATTGAAACTCCATCCAGATAGGGATTAAAAACTGGGATCCCCAGTACTGCAAGGTGGACATGATTTGGGTAATGTTAAACTATCAACTTGAAGCTTGGGGGTTCGAAGCCGAAGTCCACCAAAACTGCCAAGATGCGACCATGAGACTCTGCGCTCCACCTCCAATCATCAAGTTAGGATACTTCTACGTCGCTTTGCATTACGGAGTCCTGGGACTGAGCTACCAGCTAAACACACAATTCATCATGGCCTGATCCTCTAAATTGACGCTCCACAATCTCTCCAACTGACTCGCTCCGTAATCTTGGTTTCTCAATTGACGATCATTTTAAACTTTCAGATGAGGTCTCTAAAACTGGCCCTTCCTGCAGATTCATTCTGTAGAACATCAGGAACATCAGAGCTTTCCTAACAGAACAGGTTCCTCAGCTGTTCACTATTGTAACACTATTGTAACGCTCTGCTTGCTGGTCTCCCAACTTCAACAATCAGAACTCTACAATCGGTTCAAAAACTCTGCAGCCCGACTCGTGTTCAACCAACCAAAGTGAACTCATGTCCCTCCATTCCTCCTCTCTCTCTCTCCATTGGCTTCCTGTAGCTGCTGCATTCAGTACAAGGTACTGACTCTGACCTACAGGACAGTCTCTGGATCTGCCCCCTCGTACCTTCAGTCCATCTTTACTAAACACACTCCGACTCGTTCACTGCCCTCTAGAGATGAATGTCGCCTGATGATTCCAACTCACCGAGGCGCTAATTCTCACTCACCACTGCTAAATGGTGGAACGACCTTCCCAACATCTGTAAGGCTGACTCACTCAACATTCACTCATCTCTTCCACACACACTTGCTATAAAAAAGAAAAAAGAAAAAATAATTCATATGAATACTGACTCGTGTTGTTCTCGCATTTGTAAGTCGCTGTGGATAAAAGCGTCTGCTAATGACTAAATGTAAACTTACAGACTAAACTTTCAGACTTTGTGCTGGTGCTCTAAGCTTGGGCGAACATGCCGCTCTCACACCTTGGACAAACACCTTCTGGTAGACAATGATCTGGTGTTGTGTGAATATTTGCAGCCTTGGTTCTTGCGTGTTTAGCCCACAGCCAGTACGCTTTGGCATGTTGCAGTGCATTCAAACCATTTGGCCCGTCTTCGAGCTACCAGATGGCGAGTCTGCATCGGGCTGTTGAGTCGCATACTTTTTCTGGTTGAGATTTTCCCAGAGAAGCAATTAAAATCTGCCAGTTGAATGCTAACGATGTGGGAGAGGGTGTCTTACTCCTGCGAGCCTCGCCACCGGGGCTGGCAGGATGCAACCTCCAGTTCTATACCTTGAAATTCAGCAGATCTTTTTTGTTTACATCTAATTAGGATTCAGGTTAGAGGTAGTTTTTGAACATGACTCGAAAACTAAACTAAATGTCTGAGTTAAGAGAAGCTCAGTCTGGAAAGTTTATCAAAACAAGAAGTTGTGATATGTTCGTCCCTGTTCGGGGGTGGCGGTGGGGTGGATTGTTAAAAACTTGAAAACAGTTGTCATTTGCATTTTTTATTATTTATATTGGGGTATCCGGTTCAAATCCCAATCAGGGTGGAGTTTCCATGTCCTCCCCGTGTCCGCATTGGTTTTCTCTGAATTCTCCAGTTTCCTCCCACAGTCTAAAAACATGGATTCCAGGTAAATTGAATGCTCTAAATTGCCCTTTATGGTGTGTGTTTGTGTGTGTGGATGTGTGAGTAAGTGTGTGCTCAGCAATGGATTGGCGAAGTGTCCTGGGTGCCCAGTGCTCTAGTTGTTCGCCCTTGGATGGGCATGGGGAACCCCACTGCGACCCTAGTAGAGGAATCAGCGGAAGATAATTTGTATTGTAAGTTTTAGCATTGGGGTCTCTCTCTCTATATATAAAGGACTAAATCACTAAACCATGCTTGATGGAGCCCCACCCCATTTTCACTTTGTTTCCCAAGTGATTTGCTTTATCTAAAACAAATTCCTGCATCAGGTAACTGTTTATTTCTATCAGTCACATATTTCTGAAAAAAATGTCACTGCAAAAACCGTTGCCCATCCAGGGGAGAACATCTCGGGATCTGGGTAAATACACCCACGACAGGGCAGCAATCTATTGCTGGGCACACAGTCACTCACTCATATGCACACACAAACTATAGGGGCAATTAAGAGCAGCCAATTTACCGTCAATCCATGTTGTTGGACTGTGGGAGGAAACCGGAGAACCTGGAGGAAACCCACGCAGATATGGGGAGAACATGGAAACCTCACCCAGATAGGGATTCGAACCAGAAACCCCCAGCACCGAGAGGCGAACATGCTAACCACTAAGCCACCAACCGCCCAAATTATTGGAGTTCAAGTGAAACGCTAGTTCAGCGGTAACAACCTGCACTTTGGTGTCAAGTGTCAATGCAGGAAGCATTGTAGTTCTAACATGGGGTCCCTATTGGGTTATGCTGATTCCTATAAAGAACAGATTTGGATGATGTTTCTAAGAAGAGCTTTGATCTTGTTCTTCATTTTCATTGGATCATGGTTGGGAAATAAGTTTCAAACATAATTTCAACTTCAGTTTTAAGCCCAGATTTTTACGAATCGATAGACATTAGAAACTGCAGCAGTATGTTTTACATTCTTAGAACCGTTGTCCATGGTGCTGAAATAGCTACAATTTTCGATCCTTTTTTTAAACATCCAGCTTCATTATCTAAAGCTGGTAGTGAAGCATTGAGTAACTCTGCTGTCACATTTTCTGTGTATTGTTTATGGCTTAGCAAATTAGTCTTCCATGTCTGGACAGGCGTTCAGAAGCTCACCGGTCAGCTGTGATCCTTTGTGCCTTATTAATTGGTCGGGAGAGAATCAAACCTGCACAAACTTGCCTAGTGTGCTGCCCCTGCGATCTCATTATCCCCTCTGTGTC
The DNA here is from genome assembly GCA_025769995.1 of Xyliphius kryptos. Lineage (NCBI taxonomy): Eukaryota > Metazoa > Chordata > Actinopteri > Siluriformes > Aspredinidae > Xyliphius > Xyliphius kryptos. The sequence goes on along the minus strand of JAOUQT010296521.1, from coordinate 19,175 downwards.
TGCAATTACCCAAATGAATAGGCTTCAAATTGAATGTTTTCCCCTTGCACCCTTCGGAGACCGCTTATTTGTCTGACGTCTCAATTTAATCTTCTTTCACTTCCTATTAATGTTTTTTGGGATGAATGTATTTTTAAGCCTTGTGTGTACTGGATCCCTTCCATGTCCACTCTGTTAGCAGGAGACGAAGCAGACAGAGGGTGGAAGTCAGACATTAGACTCAGCATTGACCTGCTCTGTAACAATGTTATGTAGCTAAGGCGCTAAAATCTAGCGGCGTTCCAAAATTATGGCGGTAACTTAACATTGAGACATTCGGCACACATCGAGGCTCTGCTTCGGTCTGGCTCTGTTGTATTAGCACATGTTCCAAATCGGCGAATCTGCCCTAAAGGACCAACAAGAATACAAAGCATGAGCCTGGTCAATCACTGTGACAAAAGTATTACCACCTCCTGAAATGTGGCACTGGAGATAGGCCTATTCGCATTGTCACGTCCTTTGGCTTTTTCGCTGGATTGCCTGGTTGCTGTTCTCTGCTCGACACGCAACCTTCTTTCTCTGCAGGGCATTATATTCACCAAGAGCCTTTCTATAGAATTTGTAACCATGACTGTTGGACCTTCTGCATTGTAACCAATGTGGGTCCTTGAGCAAGGCACTCATTGATTCAGGGGGCTGTAGCAACCCGGTGCTCTGACCGCAACCAAGTTGGGATACTCTACTTCGCTTTGGATAAAAGCGTCTGTTAAATGACCAAACGGAAATGTAATGTAGGGTTGTAAAGCCTTAAAACCAATGTTGCACACTGTTTCAGCACCATTGGAATGGACCAATAAAGTCATGTTATTAGTTTAGAGATGGCCCCATTTTAGTTATGTTCATATTAAGCACAGCTTAATATTGAACTGGGGTGGGGTTGGGTGGGGGGATGGGGGTTCCCCATGTCCATCCAAGAGAGAACATTTCAGGTGCTGGGAATATACAACCAGGACAGGTGCCAGTACATCAATGGGCACACACTCACCACTCACTCTCACACACACATGAATAAAACCCATTATATAGGAAAAATTTAAAGCAGCCAATTTACCCTGTTCTTGGACTCTTCCATGTTTTCGGACCCACAAAAAAACTCACACAGAGATGGGGGGAACATGGAAACACTAATCACCCAACACAGAGAAGTGGACATGGTAACCGTTACACCACTGTGCAGTCCTGTATTACATTCTGCGTTTAATAAATATGTTTAGAACCCATTAATTTCTTAGAATAAGATATTTTGAACTGTGGGTTGGCTGGTATGTCACGAAAACTCACCACTGAACCATCAATCAGCAAAAGTGACCATTCATTCATGGAGGGGGTGGGGTTCCCCATGCCCATCCAGGGGAGAACATCTCAGGCGGTGGGCAGATACACCCAGGACAGGGCGCCAATCCATCGCTGGGCCCGAACACATACACAAAGGCACACACTCATACATACACAATACAGGGCAATTTAGAGCACTCAATTTACTTTGCATCCATGTTTTTGGGATGTGGTAGGAAACCGGAGAACCCGGAGGAAACCCATGCAGACACGGGGAGAACATGGAAACTAAGCCACTGTGCCACACACATGAGATATCTTAATTAAAACGGCACGTGTATTATTACACATATTAGAGAACCAGTTTGTATTACCTCAACCTGTTTCCAGAGAATACGATAGTAATGAAAAACATAATATGGTTTAAAACTTTTGTTTTAAACCAATGCAAATCACGTGGTAAGAAACTTATTTATAGATCCGATGCTGCCCCTGTGTGGTTGTTTTGTGAATTACAGAAAAATTACTGGGACGTCATTATGGTGTTTAAACATGTGAAAGGTTTATTTATTATGGAGCTGGTGACATCACTACTTGATTAAATTAGGAGTTAACGTTTACATTAAAAGTTACTGCCAGATACTGTGTTAAAATTTAAAATGAACGTGTGGAGATAAAATCATAATGTATATGAATGAGTTAGTAAGGCATTAGAAGATAATTAGAGCTTAGAAATGACATCATTAGGTCCTGACAATGACATTATATAACTTAAGTAACTTAAATTAATGGACATAGGGTACTGCTGCACCGTGTGGTGTGGTAGCTTAATGGTTAGGGAGTTATCAATCTGAAGGTTGTGGGTTTAAATCCTAGCTCCACTGGACGTTACCAGTGTGATTCCCTGAGCAAAACCCTAATGCTTTGGATAATTGCGTGTGCTAAAATACCTGATTAGCATTAGGATTTATCGATACCTAGAAAGGTAAGCCTGTGAGATACTTTACAGAATTGCATTTGTTATTTTAAATCAATGATCCAATTTATATGCACTTAACTCATTCCTAAGCTTAAAATATGTTGTTCTTACATCTTCATTAAAATAACTTTAATTTACCGTTTCATGCATGTACAGCTTTTAGGATATTTTCTTTTCATTCTTTCAAGCAATATGGCCAAAGGGGATCAGGCAATTTAGTATTTCCGCCTACCAGCAAAACCCCACACCTGTAAACACCGTATATAAAGGCCTTTCGTTGCATCAGTCAGAAATCAAACCCAGGATTTTTTTGGTAGGGAAACAACACCGCTACATTTACATTACAAAGCGACTTACAAATGAGATAACAACACAAGTCAGTAATTTTATGGAAAAACCCGCTAAACTGCAGCACCATCAAGTCTGCGTATTACTCGATCTAGCCTTTTTTTTTTAATAGAAAGTGTCCGTGGAAGAGGTGTGTTTTGAGAAGTGTCTTGAATGTGTTGAGCGACTCGTTCTACCATTTAGCAGTGGTAAATGAAATGGAGTGAAAATTGGCGCCTCAGTGAGTTTGAATCACCAGGTGCCATTCATCACTAGAGTGCAGTGAATGACTTGGCGTGTACCTGAAGGTAAGTGGGAGGCAGATTCAGTGGCTGTCCTGTAGGCCAGGGTCAGTACCTTGTATTAAATGCGAGCAGCTACAAGAAACCAATGGAGCGAGATGAGTAGAGTGACATGATTTCGCTTTGGCTGGTTGGACACAAGTCAGGCTGCGGAGTTTTGAACCAATTTCAGAGGTCTGATTAATGAAGTTGGGAGCCGGCAAGCAAAGCGTTACAATAGTCGAGCAGGGATAGAATGAGGGCTTGGACCAGCATCTGAGTAGCCACTAAACACTGTATGTCCACTATCTCCTGTTTTTTACCTCATAACTTTTTTCCCCCTAGGTTACCTGTAAATTAACATCAGAACATGTAAAAGGATCTGTTGTTCATACATATAAACTGTCTATTTTTTATCATAACTTTTATTAAAATATATAATAAAAAATGGAGGCGTGTTACTAAAATGTTTTCAAAACTTATTTTCAAACTCGAGACTTTTCAGCAATAGGTCGAATTGATAATTATATTGTATTTTTCGTGCCATCCAGGACACCTAAGAATGGCATTCAAGATCACAATGCATTGCTATTCCTATATGCTTTTGGGGTGCATGGCTTTAAATAAAAATCAATATAATAAACGTCATAAAATTATTGTACTTAGTGATTATGCACTGTAATTAAACCTATTTACGAAATTGGGATTCACTTCAGCATATCCTGCTGAGACCTAGGTATTGTTAGTACATGTTCAAGCACTGATGGTTTATGCTCCTGGAAGAAAAAAAAAATCACTGAATAGTTGTATTATTTAAAGTACTTTTTAAAAAAGACATGTTTAACTTCTTGATAAAAAATGTTTAAATGAATGAAGTAGGCTAGCAATAGTGAAGCAGGATGCAGCTGGGTGCAAAACGCTATGTGTGGCATGTGTTGCTATGTGTGGCATGTGTTGCTATGTGTGGAAGCGACTATTGTGGAAGGGACCATGGACTTCTGTTGGACTGCCACCGTGGCAGTCCTGGAGGATGGACTCAGTTATATCATTTTTACTATTGTTTAATATGGGCTGATCTATACACATTCTGTACATGGCTGTACTACTCTGATGCTGCCTGGCCGCTCAAGGAGGAGGAGTCCCCTACTGAGCCTTGGTCCTCCCGAGGTTTCTTCCTAAAATAACATCATTACAGGGAGTTTTTTCTTGCCACTGTCGCTTCGGCTTGCTCTTTGGGGGTTTAGGCTTTGGACTCTGTAAAGCTGAATTGTGACATCACACTGTTGTAAAAAACGTTATATAAATAAATTTCTTGAACTTGAGTGCACAGTAACCTTCTGACCGGTCCATGTGATCTGTGATGCATGCCATTACAACATTACGTAATTCAGTCTGATAAAGACCTTTTCTGAAGTCACTACGGTTCCTCTGTGATCTCACGCAACACTACAAGCATGGCTCTTGGTCTTCACTTTGGTGGTTGATAATTTCCTGCGTTTGTATGGTGGAGTTTAGAGTTAGTCTGTCTGACGGCGGATCGGTCGACTCGCACTGTTTATTTTATTTTATTTTTGCATTTACATGACACCGTTCGTTCCACCAGTTAGCAGCGGTGAATGAAATGGAGTGAGAATTGGCATTCGTCACTTTTTAACCTTTTTCTGAACAACCATCAAATCCTCTTCAGGTTGTCAGACATCGACTTTGTTAATTGGAAAACACGTCTAAAAAAACATTTTACAAATGTGCTGAAGTTGAAGGGTCTTTGTTCTGTAAATTACCCAGAATCCTCTCACCTTCAGATTATCTGATCTTACTGAGGATCACGTTTAAGTCTGTTTAACCTTTTAAATATTTATTCACATTTTGTTTTTAGTTCCAGTCAGTTAAATTCTTTTTTAAATTTTTAATCAGAAAAAGACTCATGCTACAGTAATGACACGTTGCCATGGAAATTGTTACTATGAGAGATTTGGTCTGAAGACGGGAGAACATGCAGAGTGCCTGATCTGGGCAGAAAAATGGTGTCAAAACAGCTCTGCCTTTGATCCAACCGCAAATCTGCAATAAGACTCTCTCTGCTGGAGAGGGCAGTTTTTACTGCTTCTGACCATCACACCTCATTTCAATCGGTCCGTTATCAGGACTCTCCTCTTTGCAGGTGTTGATCATGTTCACCATACAGGAGGTCTGTGAGGTGAAGGTCTCAGGGTAATCTTTCTTGTTGTCAAATTCTTCAGGCTGTTTTTTGATCACATCGCTTCGACACGATCATGCAGAGCCCTCCTCAGTCTTCCGGAATCACCTGGTGATCTACTTTCTTCAGTTCAAACACTTACCGTAAACCTAACTGGTCCATCAGTATCTCTCACACACACCCTTCAGTTTACTCCTGTGAGTCTTCATTCCCTTTCTCTCTGTTGCACACCTCCACCTCTCCCATCTCTCACTGTCCTGGTCTCTAATCTCACCACAGGTCACACCGGCTGAACCTCGTCCGTCTGTCTGTCCATGACCGTCGCAAAAGAAAGAATTCATATACAGACGTTAAACACACCGGTCTTTCCTACTGCACATCTGATCGCTGTCACACGGTCCTGATATAAATCCTGACCACGCCCCTCACCGTACAGATCCTGCTGACGCTTTACCTCGCCATCAACATCTTCAAAGCAAACATTGCATCGGTGGAGGATTTTGTTGGCGTGAACCCAAATTGCTGCTCACAAATCTTTTTCCTTTTCTTTGAGATAGCGGGTTTATGGTGACAGGAGGAGGATGAGGATGGAGGTGCCAGGCAGGAGGAGAGGAAGGACCGAGAGGAGGTAGTGAGAAGGAAGCTCAGGACAAGGTGAGCTGGAGGATAATGATCTAATGTAGCGCCCCCTAATGGGAACAGCTGAAAGATAAATCTCACTGCACCGGTGATCTGGATTGATGTTGGCACGTTTTCACAGCCGCTTTAACAGCAGCGTGGCTTTGTAAACAGACTGCGCGTCTCAGAACGGCCCCTTGGGAATTGTTTTCTGTCACAGAGTCGAGTGGCTCCTGACGTTCTCTCCCACTGTAGACATTCTCTCTCATCCACGCTGATGTACGCGGGGGAGACCGGATTGAAGTGTGTGTGTGTGTGTGGGTGGGTGGGTGTGGGTCAGATTTTCACTCTGGTGGCTGTTTGATTCATTCAGTCATGTTGTTCTTATTTCTCTCTCTTGGTCAGAACTGTACGATGTGCTAGGGCCTATCCCAGTGCCTGAGGTAAAAGAACCCATTCACGTTTCATAGCATTTCATGTTTTTGAACAGTGAGAGAAAGCTCACACTGACATGGAGAAAACATGCAAACACAGAAAGGACATATTTCCTGGAGTATTTTGTTATTCAGCGTGATGACATCATAAATAATCATCCTTTATTTCACCTCAAATTTCAGCACAGGTTCTCAGTGGTGTTTCGATCAGCTGACTGCAGCAGCTTTCACTTCACGTTGTATGTCAATCTGGAGATGCTTTATCTGCAGTGACCTAAACGTATTCCAACAACACGGTTAAGATCAGAGCACAGGGTCAGCCACGATGAGGGGCCGCATCAGCAGCTGACCGATGAGTCAGGGTTAAAACCCCAAACCACTGCCTGAAGTCCAGCAGCCAAGCCTCAGCTCCTTTGCTTTAATATTTTTTTTGCTCATTTGCTAATTGCATAAGCTTTAATATTTATATTTCTTATAGTTATAAAAATTGAATCCATAATCTAAACTTGAGTCACTAGGGTTAATTAAATATGAAAATATATTTCTTGTCATCCTATAGAAATCCTGAAATTTCAGTTCCTCTTTAACATTTTTACCAAACCTTTTGAGATCCCATTAAACCCGAACCAGATTGTTGTGACATTTACATTCAGTTCTTTAACAAATGAAATCCCATACAGCAGTAATCTGCATTGCAGCATTAAGTAAATGAATTATGCCGGAATCCATTATTTGGTTAAACACATAAAAAGTATCAGCTGCAGAATTAAGGCTGACAGAAAGGTTCCAGGAACTGATATACCAACCTCACTATTTGTATTGCTGACTGAGGTTCCAGCATTCAGACACAAGTTTTGTTGATGCAGCCAGGTGACTCTCTCTCTAACCCGCCCCGTACCCCACTTCTGACTGAAGGATGCTGTTTCTGCTGCTTTTTTCTTGTTTTGTATCCATGACATAGAACTACAGTCTTTATACCAAACAGGAACTGCACAATAATGCAATGATCCAGTCAGCCAATCGTGTAGCAGCAGGCTAATGTATAAACTTATGCAGCTTTAATTATAGTGTCACTAGTCTACCTGCAGCGTGGCATAAGCCCCATAAATGAGCCCTATCCCAGTAAAACATTGCCGGTCCTATCCCTGCTGTGCCACCATAAAGTCTGGAAGTGTTCCTGTAGTCAGCGTATTGTCGAGCAGACTGTGTAATTATGCTTCTGTGACAGCGGAAGCACATCTCCGAAGGTCTCCCAATGTTGGCAAACGAAGGTTACAGCCATGTTGCAGAGTTCCAGTGCAGCAGTTTGGTTTATGACTGTTTTCCAGAAATATGCAACTGCTCGAAACAGTTACCTGATCCGAATCTCATCAGCGTACGCCGTATCAATGGAAACGTGCCAAGTGTGTGTAAGTATTTCTGCCGTTGTGTGTTTTATTGATACTGCAGATGTGTTGTATATCAGGACTGTGTTTTCAGATTTTACTGCAAAAAATGATCCCAAAGATCTAAAACAGGAAGTTCCTTATTATAAACTCAGTACGCACTGATTAAAACAATTTGGATATTTTTATTGGACACAGACGTACAGATTGTTATTCTGCGATGCCTTTCGATTTAGCTAATATATTTGTTGGTGATCCAGAATGAAACTCAGTTGTATAATTTACTTAAAATCAGATGTTTATAGACTAAAGATATGCAGCAGTCATGTGACCTGTTAACAGAGGATCAAGATCCAGAAGATTCCATTGTTTACTAATGTGAATGAATTTTGTGGGAATTAAATGACTACATTTTCTGTATAAATATTGTGTGTGTGTGTGGGGCGGGGTGGGTGTGTGTGGGTGCCACATATGCCCCAAATCCCCTCCACATTAACATGCTGAATTGGGTAAACACATCACTCTGAATTGTCCACAATTAGTGATTAACCTTCTTTGCCAAACTCCTGAGAAGCATATCGGAATTCCTCGGAGCGATCTGCCGTCTCTTTGATGTGTCGCAGACTTTATTTATTCTGATAACAGCACACAGAAGGAATAAACGCAAGCCAATTACTCCTTCGTGCTGAGAGTTATGTGTTTTGGCTCAAAATTTGAAATAAATCAACATGAGACTCAGGCTTCGTGTGGGTGAACACCGGGAGCAGGCCTTCATTAACCTCCGGCCGGCGTACAGGATCCACTGCCAGAGCAAACGGTCACGCCGGCCAAGAGCCAAGCTTAATCTGGCTCGAGCCTCAAGTTGAGCAGTTGGTGAGGAGAGCAGAATCAGATTTTCAGTCTCAGTTTATGTTTATGAGGATTATGATCTCTCATGGACTCACTAATGAAGACATGCTCAACAAGATGGCGAGAAGCTTGACCAAACTGGCACTGGCAGGGCTTTAATTACACAGTCACAGTATTTAAGTGAGTCTCATACGATCAGCTGGAGAATAAACAGCACACGCCAAAAAAAAATAAAAAAATTGGTTAATTTTTAACGTTGTTGTTTATATATATATATATATATAAAATCTGACGTGCATTCATTTTACCGTAACAGTCAGTAGCAGCGTGTTGTGGTTTTAGTCCGCTATATGCAGAAGAAATGACATGCTGGTTTGGTCTATAGATTTTGCGTGAGCGATACAATAAACTGGGTTCTACATTTAGTCATTTAGCAGACGCTTTTATCCAAAGCGACGTACAAATGAGAGAACAACACACTGCGCATTCTGAACACAGTACGCTGTTCTGCTCTAATGTTTAAAAAACGTATTCAGGGTGTCAGTGCAGGACAGTGGAGTGAGTGCAGGACTGGTAACATTAATGTAACTAAAAGTCCTTTTGATATTTAAAATGAAAATCTGTGGTGTGCAGAGTCTGAGATTAGGGATTAGCTGGTGTTGTGTGGCGTTCGTTCAGAGAAAATCATAAACTTCTGTGAATGCATGACTGTTCAGTTACTGACTGTATTAATATAGAAATGTGTTTCATTTATTTAAACGTTAAAGAGGCCAGTGTGGTGACATCACTAACAGCCTTACACATCATGGACGACGATGTGGGACAACAATTAAAAAGTTGATTGACGGTTTGTGAAATGAGCGGTGGCTGGGTGCAGGATGTTAAATCTAGCCGTTGGACATTCCAGAGCTGGTTGTTGGTCAAATTCAGCAAAACGCAGATGAACGAAGGTGTACACCTGATGATCCCTGTAAATATTTTGTATAATCGCGAATAACTGAAAAAAAACCGGAATAGACCGGATGGTAATGCGTGGAAGGGTTCCATGTGTGACCTCAATGATTAGATATTTAAGTTTAAGTGTTGTTAACTTTATCAGATATCTGTTGCCTTTTAGACTTATAAAAGTTCAAATTTGCCAGAGGGGCTTTTATTTTGCAAACATCATGTATCTATATATTTTTAATATTTTATTAAACTGATTTCCTCTTAAATTAGTCTGAGTGACTGACTTAAGTCATTTCAGTCTTGAGAATGTTTTCTTTGGTCTTCAGCCCTGATGGAAGAGTACCACCTAAAGCATCGGCGCAGTTCAGTAAAGATAAAGAGATTGCAGAGATGGTGACCTCTTAAAAGAAAGCAAAAACAGTAGTTACTTTTTTTCCTCATCAGTATTTACAGGAAATGAAACAATACTTACAATACTGAAGAGATCAGACACCGAGGGAGCAACAAGAAATACAGAAACTTAAGTTTGTGAGCCAACTGGGATGTTAGATGATTCAACAATTCTAAAATCGCAGGTCTTCCCAGCATGCAGTGATGGTCAGAGGAAGGACAGCTGGTGGCGCAGTGATGAGGTGGTTCAGCTGTTAATAAAGTGGATGGTAAGTGGACTTTAGCTAAAAGTTCTAATAAAAGAACCTTTATGTTGATGTACCTTTAACATGGCCAGCTTATACAGCTCCAAATAATTAAGTATTAGAAGATGTGAGATGCTGCTATTAATATAATCGAGCCCTAAAAGTCCCACAGCTGCAGATACTCCTCTTCCTCCGTAATGTCTCCATTAGAACACTGCGCTGTCAGAGAGCACGCGGCAGCATCTCTCTGGATTCATTCCATCTTTCTTTTTTTAGGGAAATGAAGGCTGCATGCTCTTATTTGTGAATGCAAGCTTGTTTTTACTGCCTTAGTCTTAGTCCTGCAGATAAAAGAAGCTGGAGTGATACCCTTCAATTCTACTTTAATTCTCTGGAAAAATCAGTAATTAAATGAGCTGATCGTAATAAATTCTCTTTTTTTTAATGAAGTGTGCTCTGGTGGCTGGCAGCTTATGAATAAACTCGGCACAAACAAATAAAAAAAAAGAAGTGCTCAGTTACAGATGATGAGACATTGAGGTCAGAAGGACTTGTTCAGACTGAAATACTATTTGGGGTTTTGAGATGATGCTGGAGTTTATTTTTTATTTATTATTTTAAAGACTTTGTGATTTTCTGTTCATCACAGATGTAATGGTGAACAAGGTGGTTCTCCATCAGACCCGCTTCACAACGATTTTGAAGCTCCTGGTTTTGCTGATGGGTGTCAGGTCAGTGGTCAACGCTTTTCAGCTGATAGAAAACTGTTTCCAGTATCAGCGGCCGGGGTAGGTGAAGCTCTTTAACCCTGTTTCCTCCCCTTCTGACTAAAGGGTGCATATTTTGATGTTTTGAGCTTTGTATTTAGTTGAGGTTCAGATTATGTTTTTAAATCACTTTCCTGTTACTGTTCAGCATCAGTAGAATGAGTGGCACTAAAATGCTGACCGTTCAGGCCTTGCTCGTGACTGAATACTCTGCAGGTTCTATCCTTTATAGTTCTGCTGCTCTAACAGTAATGTCACATTCTCATGCTGCGCTGTTACTCCGGTGTTACTCTGCAATCCCGGATTTACAATTTTGCCTCAAAATAAAAAAAAATAAAAAAAGACTATTCAAATATCTTTCAGATCTGAAACATGAAACGTTACTCTCCTGAATTGACTATTTAGTTTTTTTTTATTTTATACTGTATCTGTATGCTGGCAGGTTTGTTTTCCCATCTCATATTCTACACTGAGGTTGTTGAAAGGCCTCTGCAGTGGTCCTGCCAGTGCTGAACGTTCTCTCCAGTCCTCCAAGCATTTGCATTAACTCAGTCACTGGGGTTATCTGGGAACTCGTGCCCCAATTAAAGCCCTCCACAGTGATGACACTTGATCATTTGCTAATTTAAATAGTTAAAAAACAATGAGAGAACATTAGAGCACATTTTTTTGTTTGGCAACCAGGGTTGTGTCAGGTCTGAAATCACATGAGCGTATCAGAGTGCAGAGGCTGGAATATGGCGTGCACTTACTACACATTGATATAGGAGAGGCCTCTGAGGCTGAGGATGTCGTGCTTGGCAATCTGGGGGTGGTTATTAGGGCAGAGTGGCCCTCTGCATGACTCTTGCCTCAGCTAAACCAAAGGTTTGAAATAATCCTTTGCTATGGAAACAGTTTGGCAGATATTGATTTGAGGGTTATTATTTTTTTCTCAGAACTCTTATTTGAGAATTCAGAGACGCTGGATCGCAGAATTGAGGTTCTGGGTTTAATCTGAAGGAAAAAAAATCAGCACATGGCGTTGCCCGTTTTAGAGCTTGTAGGTATCTTTATCTCCAGCTGCCATTGAGGAACGTGCTGTGTCATTCCAGTTTGATGTATAAGCTGAAGTGTTGTCTTTTTTAATAAGGTGGATTTAAAAAAACAATATGCTACCCGTTTCACCTCGTTCTGATTACTGACCAACGCCGTACTGGGCAGCGAGCCGGGTTCGGATGAGTGAGCACCGTCGCTGAAATAGATTGAAGTAGAATTTAAAAAAAGGTTCTGTAAACCAATGCAGAAAGGTAACTGCCCATCTGATTGCTCTTAATTTCTTAAAACAACTTTCAAATAAATTGTTTTTTTATCTTTACCTTAGCGGAACCAGCTAAATAAGAACATTAGAACCCCAATTTTAGCTGCTTTTAAATCCAGACTGAAAACATTACTTTTCTCTATTTGCTCAATTCAACTTATTTATTTATTTAAAAACTCTTTTATTGCACTCTATTTTCTTTATTTTATTTATATTCTTTATTTCTGTAAAGCACTCTGAATTGCATCATATCTTACTGTACTGTTTTTTGTTTAAATGTGTCCCTGCTATCTGCATGGTTAAAAGAAATGGTTGGTATTAAAGCTGTGATCCTCAGTAAGTTCGGTGGTGATTCATTAAAATAATTCAACCAGTAAAAATAAGGTTTTAGAGAAGCTTCCGCAGATTAAAACAGTTTTAATTGGATAGTTAAATTAATCAGGTTACATCAGTTAATAAATGAAAACAATCCAGAAAACAAGCACAATACTTTTAAACTTAAAATAAATACATTACAAAACAATAAATATATCTATGTATAATTACAAATCATGAAAATAAAGTTACATTTAGATCAAATTCTCTGTGGTTAGCATGTTCGCCTCTCAGTGCTGGGGATTTCCGGTTCAATTCCTGATCTGGGTGGAGTTTCCCACTGTTCCCGTGTCCGTGTGGGTTTCCTCCGGGTTCTCGGCTTTCCTCCCACAGTCCAAAAACATGGATTCCAGGTAAAATTGCATGCTCTAAATTGCCCTGTGTGTGTGTAACGAGTGTGCAGTGGAAGTTAGAGATGGGCTTTGGATGACTGCAGATCAAACAGGACGTTCAGGTGGAAGCATTTAAACAGCTGCATGATGGTTTTGGTGAACACCTTCATGTCTGCTATAATTCAGCTCATGATAGAAAACTGGGTTTTTTTTCATCTTTCAACTAAAAACACGGCACAAAATAAAACCCATCATCTTCATTGGGGCCCCGTCCCTTGGGTGTCAAACCTGTGGTAGTCATGGCCCAGATGAGCTGTGGAGGGTGCCCCTTATTTTCATTTCTGAAAGGTGGCACCGCAGGGTTCAGTTGGTTGTTTATATTTTACAGTTTCCTTTTAAAATGTCCACGTTCAAAACCTCCATCATCTGCTTCAGGTCAACTAATGCTTTGACCTGAATTACTGATCTGCACTGTGAAACTTTAACATGTTCTCAGTGTTGTTCATTAAAAGAAAATCAACGAAAAGAAAAGAGAAACTGTGGATTTTCCTTGCGTTGCCTAAAAACGGCTCTCTCTCTCTCTCTCTCTCTCTCTCTCTCTCTCTCTCTCTCTCTCTCGCGCGCACGCTCTCTCTCCGTGGAGCTCTGCAGTGTGTGTGTGTGTGTGTGTGTGTGTGTGTGTGTGTGTGTGTGTGTGTGTGTGTGTGCGTGCGTGCTCGCGCGGCTGTGTGTACATGATGCGCGCCTTCAAGCGGGAGCGAGCTTCAGACCCCAAAGACCAAACCGAGGGACGGGATCTGCCCCTCCACATTCCGACATGGTGAGTACTGCGGTTCCCCAAACTGTGCACGTGTGTGTGCGCGCGTGTGTGCGTGTGTGTGCGTGCGCGTCCCAGTCCCTATAATTAAATCCGGCGCAGAAAGACCTGCGGACCCGGAGTTGAATTTAGGGGCCAGTGCGCGCGGAGGGGTATGAGAGACCCTCTAAAACGAGGGAACGGAGGGTTATGTGCACGCGGCTCGGACAGACGGACACACCGCCGCAGAGCCGCTGAGATTGCAGATCCGCGCGCGCAGTGAGAATGAGACGTCTCCCAGAGAGCATCAGTCTGAGAACACAGGGCTCTGAATTCCACAACCATGAAGAAGTTGCACAGAAGATCACCTCAGATCAAACCTCAGGATGAGGACAATTTACAAAAATAGAAACGTGTTTACGTGGGGGGGGATCATTACCAAAGAAAACCCTACAGCATCCTTATTAATGTCACAAGTGTAGTTGTCTAGACACTGCAGTGGCACATTGATGCAACAGTGAGTCACCACACTAACCTCCTCCAGCACTGAGAACCAGAGAAATCTCAGCCGAATGCATATTAAGGGTTAAAGATTCTTCAGTAAATATGCTGCATGTTGATTTGAAACAGTGACCGTGTGCTCAGTGCAGAGTATAGAAAAGCCCAGATGTATAGAGAGTATAAGAATGAGATGAGTGAGTCATCGGTTCTGATTCTGGAAAAGTTCAAGGCAGATTTTACAGAAACACGTGAGTTTAAGGCTTTACTGCAAAAAACCCCTCATTCTTCTGTTCCTTTTTTAATTCCTTTGCATTTCTGTAATTATACAACTGTGATTATCATAAAAACTTATAACTTCACATAGTTGGATTTTTATTGTATTATTAAATTTGATTATTACAGATAAAAATACCCAGATAAGGATAAACTTAAAACACATTCAAAAAAGGTAAACACATTTGGAAACTGATGACGTAACTCAATGAGAGTTGTGATGAGGTAGAATAAGTGAGTCAGGGTGGATGGTGGTTCTGCACCTCGTTTCTTCATCCACAGGTTAGAATATCATGAGATTTGGAGAGTTAGCCAAAAATCTTATTGTAGAATTACTAGGACCATAAACCACTGAATGTGTGAACATCTTAAGTATGGAGTAAAGATCATGCCACAGTTGTGGACGCGGTCCAACTTAAGCTCAGAAATAACAAACTGTACCTGTGAGGAGGAAGCCAAATGTTCATTTTGCACAGAAATGCCGGTGGGTCTATGAGTTTCGAATGGACCCAAAGCGATGGACATGCGTAGTGTAGTTCACGTTGCAGATTGTTTTCGGGATAAATGGATGATGATTGGACATGTTTTTATCACTGAAAAGTGCAAAACCCAGCATCTGTAATGGTATGGCTACTGTCTTTTATATCAGGATGCCACCTGGTCTCAGTCTGTACAGCTGTCTGTCCTCAGTGTCCTAACCCTCGCTTCAGTGTTCTGTCTGCAGTTCTGATCTGTCTTATTAAACTTGTATTCTTTATAAGGAGAAGAATCAGACAGCCGGGACTTTGGACTGTTGATCAGATAGAGGGCGCCATCTTAGCGAGCCACCAACCACAAACGGCACATTTTCAGGTTCAAATAATTTATTTAATTAAGTAATTTTTACAACAGTGTGATGTCACAAAGCAGCTTTACAGAGTCCAAAGCGTAAACATACACCTTTATCTACAGGGAATTAATAGAACGCAAATGTAAACAGATGTGTTTTTAATCTACTTTTAAAGATTGATAATGATTCATAATCACAAACAATGACTGGAAGGCTAGTCCAGAGTTGAGGAGCCTTGTGGGAGAACGCTCTTCCACCAGCAGTAACTTTATTAATTCTAGGGACTAAAAGTAAACCAGCACTCTGAGAGCGGAGTTCACGTCTTGGTTTATATAATTGAATGGATTTGTGTTGAACTGGTGGCGTTGTAGTCGGCTGCAGGACGGCTTCACTAAACTGATTTCTTTGAAAATAAGTTGATCCTGAACTTAAACTCTTTAACTTTTGGGCAAATGGACATTTAATCTTATATTCGATCTGTACATTGGTGTCCTGCTCTGTTAGTGCTGCCCCCCACAGTCCATTACTGGCGTTCAAGTCTCACAAGATTTTTTTTCTTAAAACGAACACCAGGGAGTTTTCCTTACCACGGTCACTTTAGCATGTTCATTGGGGGTTCAGGTTTAGAACACTGTAAAGCTGGTTTAATGCGATTTACTATAGTAGAAAAATAATTAAATTAGTTAGTTAACTTGTTCAAAGTCCGTGGGCTCATTTATTTCTACTTGCTAGCAATTGGTTTCTTATATATTTTTCTTTTAAATAAATAAAAATAAAATTTTAATTCTGAATTGTAACTTTACAAATTCAGCAGTCTGTTACAAACGCAAACTAAAAATGAAAAGAATAACTGAAATGAAATATAAGCAGAATGACATCACATAAGGTACAGCATGACATTTAAACTGATTTGAATAAAGTAATGCTAGTTTTAATGCAAATGCTTTAAAATGAATTTCTCAAACGAATACAAAAACGAATAAAAAAGATCCTGTAGTTTAAAATCATCAGAAGATAAACTGCTTCAGTTCAGTCATTAAGTTCTGATTAATTATTAATTGTTTCTATGATTAAAGGCTTCTGATGAATGTTTTGTGTTTTTCGTCTCTCGTTCGGACGTTTTTGTTATTTCTATAGTTGTAATAGTCAGCATGTTGTTCCTGTAAATTCTATACATACTTTACATCCTGAATATACTGTACATCTGTACATCATTCACTTGCTGTTTGTTGCACTCTAATTGAATTGTGTTGCCTCTTTATTATTACATGTGGAATGACTAGAAGGTTGCATGTAATCCAATTGAATCCAAACCAAAAGCAGTCTCTTGTGCTGGGATAGTGCGAGGTGTGCATTTGTTGTCATGATGTCTGCGTGAGCTCAGACGCTTGGCGCTTTATGTAATGACAGGATCTTGGTGGGCTGTATTTGCTTCATGTCAGTGCTGGGGGTTTGGATGGAGCAGCGTGCTGCCATATTTAATTGTGATGTGACATTTTTGGGACTGCGTGGAACAGTGTGGTGAAATTCAGCAGGATTAAAGAATCAGTTCTGAACCTCTGAATGTAAAACAGAAACCTGATGAAAGCGTTTTGGAGGTGGATCATATAAACCGTCTGTGTATCTCTGGCTGACTGTGTGCATACGACTTTTTAAAAGAGAGAATGTGTTTTTTGTGTGTTCTCAATATGTTTTGTTTAGGTAGAAAAAAGTATTTCAAATGTAATTAAATGTCATTTTAATAATGGTTAATAAAGTGATAAGATTAGAGGTAAATTAGGAAGTAGTGCAGTGTTGGGTTTGAGGTCGTTTGGAATTTTCCAGACTACATTTTTATCATCAACTTTAAACATTCTGAAAAATAATCAACAATAATAAAACGCTGCATTTGTTTTTAAAAATAGACGTTTGGAAATAATTGGCAGCGGCACGCTGGCTTAGTAGTTAGAATGTTTCTCTCTCAGCGCTGGGGTTCCAGGTTTGAATCCTAATCTGGGTGGAGTTTTTATTTTCTCCCTGCATTCACGTGGGTTTCCTCCGGGTCCTTTGGTTTTCTTCCCACAGTCCAAAAACATGAATTCAAATTGAATTGCTCCTATATAGTGCATGTGTGCCCAATGATGGATTGTCCTAGGATCTACCAGCCACCCAGATCCTTCTTCTTCTGGATGGGCATTGAAGACCCCCTGAGACCCTAGTAGAGAATTAGGCGAAAGAAAACAGATGGATGTAAATAATTAAACAACCACAATTCACATATTCACTTTATGTACGGTATTCGTTCAGTGCACTACTGGATCTTAAGAAAGTTCTAAGTCAAGCTTCACAATGCTAAGAGAAAAAATCAGCGCAAGAGACAAAAACTTTTGAGCAGGGACTATATTGAAAACAAATATTTTAACTGAAACAGGCTGTTCATCAGCTGATCAAAAGTTTAAGACCATAGTTAAAAAAAAAAAGCCGGAAACCTCCTCAAAACAGAAATCAAAGTGTCAAAAAAAGAAGTCAATAATGAGTAGCACCACCATTCTTGTTGATTCCTTCAAACGATCGTTTAGGCGTGCTTGATGCAAGTGTCTTCAGGAGGCTGATGGGAATGTTGCTTCAAGATAACTTCACGAAGGGCCTCCCTTGTCTGGAACTGATGTCCATTTTTGTAAACTTCATTGTGATTCACCTTCAAATATTCTCAATGGGATGCAAATCAGGAGAACATGCAGAATGGTCCAAAAGAGTGATGTTCTTCCCCTGAAAGAAGTCCTTTGTCAGGTGGTCATTGTGAACGGCAGCATCGTCCTGTTGAAAAACTCAAGTCAGTACCACACAGACGAGTGCTCTCAGTCATGAGGGATAACTGCTGCAACCTGTTTGACGCCCCTACACAACCTGAAGCTCCATTGAGCTTCATTGAAGGAAAAGAGAAAATAAATATCTGATCTCCTTGTCATGCCAGTACATTTACATTTAGTCATTCAGCAGAAACTTTTATCCAAAGTGACTCACAAATGAGACAACAACAAAAGTCAGTAGTTAAGTGATGTTGGAAGCCATCGTGACCATTACATTTTTTTCTCATCAGAGAATACAACTTTCTTCCACCTTTTAATGTCCTTTTAAAGTCCAAAGGGGCAATGTTGTGGTGTTGAAGATGACGTGGCCTTTGAAGACGTTTTTTTTTGTTTTGTTTCTGAAGCCCTTCCCTCGCAGTAGTCCCTATCAGTAGTGTGTGATCGGTTTGTGTAGCTCTCTCTATTAAAATAAATCTTATGAATGAATGAGGCGGCCGCCGGAGTGCGTGGGAGAAATCCTCAACTTTCTGCTTGTGTTTTGCTCCAGGCCTCAGATTTTCACCTCTTCAGATCCTTAGTTTTCTAGAATACCCAGTAAAATACCCACACCCACTTCTAACTGGCTCACTCCATCTGCCCACAGCATCAATACTGAAACATTAACCACATCCATGTGGCAGGAAAACCCCGGTCATCCACATCAGAGCTGAGCTAGAATCTCCGGAGTTGGGATCCAGGAACAGGGAACAGCCCATCTTCCTTTTGGGTCGTTCATAAGCACATCTTTGGATTGATTACCGAAATCAAGTGACCTGCTGCTTCCAAGATTCAGCACTGATCTTCTAACCCGGTCATGTAGAGTTACAGTCACAGAAACTAAACCAGGAACTTTTTACTGAAGATTGCTGGCAGCTTTGGGTGAAGCCAAAATTAAGTTTAAACGAAAAAGTAACAGCTAACATAACAATGACACACGCCTACAAATGATCAAAACAGGAAGTTTATATAACAGAGAAAAACGATTGAACATCCACAACGGAGCGTGTGATCTGTGTGACACAGATCAAGTCAAGTAATTTATTTATAGAGCGCTTTTTACAACACTGTGTCGTCACAAAGCAGCTTTACAGAGTCCAAAGCCTAAACCCCCAAAGAGCAAGCCGAAGAGACAGTGGCAAGAAAAAACTCCCTGTAATGATGTTATTTTAGGAAGAAACCTTGGGAGGACCAAGGCTCAGTGGGG
>JAOUQT010296498.1:0-16649 GCA_025769995.1 Xyliphius kryptos | reverse complement strand
GTAAATAATAACACATATATTTGTATATGTATATTTTATATATATTTACAGTAACTTCACATTCCACTTGTCCAGACATCCCTATTCTTGGTTTTATTTAACTCTGTTCCTTTTGTATAGTCTGTGTGCTGTCTTGTTAACTTAGCATGTTACACTTGTGTGTACTCACATTTGTGCGACAAATGCCTTGTATATGAAACTTACTTAGTGAAATAAGGTGATTTTAATTCTGATTCTGAAGTTAAAAAAATGGCTAATTGATCGAATTAAATGATCATAATTTGAGCTGCTGTATTTTGAACCACCTTTTTCAGTGCATTACACAAATCTAACCTTGAGTTTATAAAAGCATGAATTAACTATAGTCAATTCAAAATTTTTGTTCGACATTATTATGCAGTTGGAACATGATGTGTCACTTTAGAACATTTTATTCTTGAAGTCCAGCTATAAGAACTAGAATGTAATTTGTACAGTCCTGTATTTCCGATTGTGTGAATGTTATTTGATTTAGATATAGTCAATAGTGAGTCATCAGCATAG
Organism: Xyliphius kryptos; assembly: GCA_025769995.1. Classification (NCBI taxonomy): domain Eukaryota; kingdom Metazoa; phylum Chordata; class Actinopteri; order Siluriformes; family Aspredinidae; genus Xyliphius; species Xyliphius kryptos. Next base: position 16,106 of record JAOUQT010296498.1, on the reverse strand, counting down.
ACGTGCTTGTGAATAATCAATCCTGATCCTAATTGATCATTGCCGAATGTCCTTATACTATACATTCAACAGCCACTTTATTAGGAAAAAGCCAATATTGGTGGTGTGTGGTGAGAAACTGACACTGACAAAGGACTAGAATACTGCCAAGTGTGTTTCACTGTCACACCCTAAACTAAGTGCTCAGTGGAGATTTAAGGCCAACCAGAAAAAAAAAACAGAGAAAGAAAAAGGATAGGTTCAAAAACATGCACAATCATACCCCTGATAAATAGTTTGCGTTAGAAGTTATTATGTAGTAAACTCTATATGTTTGTTTTGCTGTCAGACCTGGATGCGCAGGCCTTTGTGAATGCGACCCATGCCGGCCCAGCTGTAGCGCTTGGCATATTCCTGCAGTGCTGTATACAACTTCTTGCTTCCAGCAGTTGCCTGGATGGGAAACGGGGCATGGCTCGACACAGGTGTCAGATAACTCTTAACTCCTTCCTCCTCCTCCCTTTCCACCGCAATGGCTGGGGAGACTTTAGGAGATGAGCACCCAGTCTTGACAGGGGAGCAGCTGGACCGGTGACTCATTGCCGAACCGGTTGAGCAGGATGGTGGCTCCGAGCCGACACGGTAGCAGTACCACAGGAAGAGAAGCAAGAGTGTCCACAGCAGGCCACTTAGCGGAGGCCCACCCAACTCCACGCAGGGAGGCAGAGAGAGCAAGTCCAAAGACCATGACATCCTGCCAAGCGGCTGAGACACTGGATGGCACAGAGGCAGAAAAGATGGGAGGCAGATGTGTGGGGTGATGAAGAGAGGAGAAAGAGAAGAAACTGACATGTCAGATGCAGTTTGACTTTAATATTTGTTTTGACATAAATGGTGTAAAGTCTGGCTTTCTATGCTCACTGAAAGCTCACTGATTGCCTGCATCAGAAGGAAGGATGGAAGGATAGCTACCATCCAACAACACTGAGGAGTGATCTCTCAATGTTTCTCTGTTACTGATACTGTGCATGCAGTTTCTCACTTCTGTGCTCGGTTGATGAACTAGCACAGGCATGTCTAATACGTTGATTGGACAGTGCATGTTGGTGGATTGCTGTAGAACACTCCACGGGTCGAAAAATGAAGGCCGCAGGAGACAGGCGAGTGTCTAGTTTAACTGGACTTAGTATCAGAAGCAGTTATATCCGCAAACACACACCATTGATCGTAGTGTCTCCCCTGCCAGGTACGTCAAAGGCCTCTATTGGGCAGTTTTGGAAATTGCTGGCTAATCAAAAGTATCATAAGAAAAGTGGTGCATATTTGACAGATTTTTTTGGATCAACCTACTTATGTGAATCAGCTTTTTACCAAAAATAATGCAGCCCAGATATCGGCCCACCCTCACTGATGATTATTTGGAAGCTTGTTTGAGAATTGGCAGCAGCAGTTATTGTCCAGACTACTTGCACCTGGGCTGCTTTTCTTTTTAAAATACCATTGTTTCAGGTTGAAAATAATTTTTAAAATGGTTATAATGGACATGAGTGGTTGCCTACAGGTACTGACACTGTAGGCTAATTCCTTAGGGAACTGCCACTGTGTCCCGTGTCATATGGGTTGGAATGCATACGTTAATTAAATTGTAGACACAAACAGACTCTCTGACCCTCAAACAGGTTCTCACAGCCCACCACTGTGTAGGAACCCTATCTAAACCCCAACCAGCTCATCACTAACAGTAAGAACAGGTATCTACTGACAGCATTAACTGCAAATCAGATTAAGTGCTTTTTTTCAGTGGATTGCATTGTATTGCCAATAATATCAACACAGTGTATGTAAAAAGGTGTAAACATTAAGGCTTTTAAAAGATGAATGCTGGTAGATTACAATGATCAGTCCACTGGAAAAGTAGATCTCACGCCAGAAAAGTGTGGGCACCGCTGAACTAGCAGATATGACTTCTGTCTGTGCTCAGTCCCTGCAGTTGCCTAATCATGCTTCTTCCTGCGATCTGCTGCTTGTTTGCTCAACGCGGCTGAGACAGGAGTGACTCCTCAAAAGCTTGTAAGCCGCATTGGTGTCTGTTCATTCCCTGCACTGAGATGTTGTCGGTGCACAACTGGGCTCGGTTCCGGAGTGTTTGCTTACCGTGTCTCGGCTGTTCCCTCGCTCGCTATTTTTTCGCCCCCTCGCTCTTTCTGCCTCCCCCTTCCGTGTTTTAGCCGCCTGTCTGTGCTGCTGCTGCAGCCGCCGAGAGGAAAGCGGGCCTGCGTTCCGCATTAAAATGACTCCGCCGTATGCAGCCTCCCCTCCGCTGATCGAGCCCTCGATACAAAAGCATCCGAGCCACTGGTGCCAACTTCCCAGTAAGGAAAGTAGCCATTGGCTGTCCTACAAGTCGCCAGAAGTCGATACATGACGTCATTACCTAATTTGCATAATAGTCTAAATGCCTATTTGAAGTTATAGAATACAGGAATGACAGTTTGGGTGAGAAAAAGTGCTAAATATGTTGGAAATACAAATAAACTCTACAAATAATTGACTTTATCTATTGATTTTTTTTACCTTTGAATTAGGCCGAAATTTATTTCAAATAAATACATACATTTGATACATTGTCTCATGGTGGCTTAGTGGTTAGTACGTTCGCACCTCTCAGTGCTGGGCATTCCCAGTTCGAATCCCAATCTGGGTGAAGTATCCATGTTCTCCCCATGTCTGTGTGGGTTTCCTCCGGGTTCTCCGGTTTCCTCCCACACTCCAAAAACATGAAGTCAAGGACATTTCAGCCATAGTACTTGGTGGGACAGTGAATTGAACCAGGGACTGTTAGCTCGCAATGTTGATTCCTTGACATCAAGCATACGACTCCCCCGCATAAAAGATTTTTATGAAAATTACATGAATACAATTTGTTCTGAGTTGTCAAATATTCAATCAAAAGACTGTTATGTGGTGTGAAACTGCTACTCTGCATTAAACATTCCTTTAAAGACCTTAAATAAGACACTTTGGCAGAGTTGGTTAGATTTGTTGTTTTCTTTTTATAATGTTTTTATTTTAAGATTACCTAAGTTTCAAACCTTATGTACACACGTTGCTGAATGCAGGGATTAATTTTCATGTCACACTGAATATACAGTACAATTAATTAGAAGGCCAACACTGTGCAAAACAGTAATCAGAGCAAAGGGTGGCTAAGAAACTAAAATATAAAACGTTTTCAGTTATTTCACTTTTTGTGTTAAGTACATAACTTCACATGTGTTCATTCGTAGTTTCAATGCTTTCAGGGAGAATCTACAATGTAAATAGTCGTAAAATTGAATTGAATGAAGACGCATTGAATGAGAAGATGTGTCAAAACTTTTGGCCTGTACTGTACTGTAAATAGAGGGCGGGGCCAGTAGCATCCTTAAACTATAACTGAAGAACATAAGTGCGCGGTGTCTCCAAAAGTCGCAAATAACACCAGAAAAAGTCGCTAGATTAGTCGCTCGTCGCTCGTTTTTTAAAAGATAAGTCGCTAGAGTGTCTGAAAAGTCGCAAAATATAGAGATAAAGACGCTAATTTGGCTACAGTGAGCCGATCAAACCCAAGTGAAACCCAGCGGCATCGTCCCCGCGCTCTTTGCTGAAGCGCTCATGTGGCGTATGGCTGCGGCTTTCAGCACCCAGGACAGCGAGCAGGGCGAACGCAGCGTCGCGCTTCGGCCGCTGGGGGGCGCTTTTCTCCACTTGGCCATTTTCATCCGATGCACATCGACGCATCAAACAACACGGGTAGGGATCCTGTCATTTATGGCCGTTCCACCCACCGAAGCCTGAGCCTTGGGACTTTAGATTGTTGGCGGCGACCAAAAAGGACAGATGCTGCGAGGAAACCCGTCCGCTTTTTCTCTCGGGGCTGAGCCTGGGTGGTAATTTCAGACCAAAGCAGCCTAAGGCTGGCTGAGCGTTTAACAAGCCGCAGAGTCTTCTGGCATTTTTTTATTTTCTACAAGGAGACGCGGATTACGCCTGTAAACCAGACACACGGTTAGAACGGCGTGTTTTTTTCTTCTTTTTTCCTTAAAGGTGTTTGGTAAACACAGAGAGGGACCGGTTTGGAAACACGGGTATGCATTTTTTACGTTTATTATACCAGATAATCCTGATACGAATGTTATTGTTATCTGCGATCCATGACAGCCACCCGCATAACGATGCACGTAAGAAGCGTCGCAGGAGCATCACAGGCGGCCTGTGGGAATCTCAATCCTTTTTAGTGATCGCTGCATGCTGGTTTATTTTTACTGATAGGCCGCAGAGAGAGGGATCAGTGATGCCATGCAAACGGCTCGGTTTGCTGCTGCTGCTGGAGGTGCGTGTGCACGGGGCTTCACGTCTCGTGTAATCTGCGCGTGAACGCGTGAGCATTCTGCAAAACACGTGAAGGGAGAGAGGATTGGTTTAGACGAGACATCTGAGAATCTGAGCGTGCAGATACGAACCTAAATCAGAAGTCGGATAAAGGACTTGCTAATGTCAGCATCGCCTCTCTCCCTTTCTCTCTCTCTCTCCCATCTCTCTCTTATCCCCCTCTCTCCCATCTCTCTTTCTCCCATCCCTTACTTTCTCTCCCATCCCTCTCTCTAATCCCTTTCTCCCATCCCTCTTTCTCTCTCCCTCTCCCATCCATGCCTCTCTCCCTCTCCAATCCACCCCTCTCTCTCATCCATGCCTCTTTCCCTCTTTCCCATCCCTTTCTCATCCATTCCTCTCTCCCTCTCCTTTCCCTCTCTCTCTTCATCCTTCTCCCAGCCATCCCTCTATCCCATCCCTCTCTTTCTCTGATCCTTCTCCTTCTCTCGCTCCCTCTCTCACATACAATTTCCCTGTCTCGCTCAGAAACTCACTTGTGCGTCATAGATCATAGTTTATTTACGATTTTTATATTGGTTCAGGTGGAAGGAGCCACCATTTGATCTGCTCAGGCGAGGCACTCACGCGCAGAACAGCCAAATCCTGGCGATCAGAGGCAGGGGAGACATCATTGATGTCAAATGTGAAGGTAGAGGACGTATGTCATCTCTGTCCCACATGCTCCGTATGTGCGCTTCGCGAAGGGCGCAGTGCTGCCATACTGTTGGCTTACAGCACAGTCATGTGCAATGTGAAGAGAAGCTGCAGAACACAACAAGAAGCAGCACCATATTCAGCCTTTAGTCCAAAAAAAAAGTTTTATCTCCAGTTTTATCTTTTGAAAGTTTATCTCTTGCTAGTTTGACACACATAAAAAGCTTTAATTTAAGAACACATGCTTTACGGAGCTATCTAAATGAGCTATCTACATCAGATTATAAAATAATTAAATCAGTATTCCTCTTAAATCTGGAAGTCAAGATGTCATTTGGTTTACACAGCAAAAATGGATTTATCATGTGGGTGCCTATGCTTTGACAATCTTGATTAAAAAATCAATATTCAAAACATTAAAAAGCAATAAGACTGTAAATAGTAACTTTGTTGTTTTGGATATTTGATTGAGTTTGTACTATTAGGTCATTTGTAGTTTTGTTTGAGACAGAATAATCGCAACAGTCTGAAATTTTCCAGTCTCATCACAGTTTTGATCCATCTCTCATTATCGTACTGTTTTTTATGTAATTTTGTCGGATTAACCGTATTAAGAAAAAATATTATGGCACTGATTTTTGGTGGCATCGTGTCTTGTATGGAAATACTGTCCCAATTCATAGTTCAAACTTTGAATAAGCTTATTATTTTTTATTGATTATTTGCTTTATAATAGCAAAATACAGATAATCTCTGCAATTACAAATGAAGAAATTAGGCTGTTATTTTGAAATCAGTAGTTTTGTTCATTTAAACATCATGGTTCTTGTGTATAAAACCTTTATTTTTAATTCTTGGCTTTTTTTTACAGGATTATTAGCAAACTGGACGACAAGTTAACCTACATGCCCACTCGTTGAAACGCAGAACTATAATATATCATATATATATATATTAATTATATATGATATATGATATATACATATATATATATATATATATATATATATATATATTATATTAAACAAAGCTAAAATATATAAAATGTATCTTTTTGATATTGAAAATAAATTAAAAGTCTATGTAAATTAAATTTCCCACAATGCATATATGTGTCTTCTGTGAGTTCTTTTTATTTTTCTTCCTCCCACTAAAATTCTTTTCTTTTTCTTGTAACATTTATCAGGCAAATTAGATATTTATTTGGGTTCTGTAATAGCTTTTGTTTTTGTATGTTGCCTTGTTTATGTAGTTTGTTTTCCCTTATTTTTCAGTCTGCCTTTTGTGAGGCTTTACCATGGTGTCCACAGTTCTTGCTGTGACACTGTGTGTCACCCTTCTGCACATTGACATGATTTCAGGTAAGGCTGCTTCTCTCGTCTTCTTTGTTTGTGAAAATGCTTAGTCTGTCAGCAGTAACTGTAATGTGTCTCAGGGCACTCAGTAAAAATGTCAAGGCATATGCAATACTGGACCAATCATGGTTTGCATCATAACCTCATAAACACTTTGTCGATTAGGTGCAGCCTTTGCGACCTCTGATTCAGAAGCTCCACGCACTATGACTTCTAATCCGCTGGGTGAGTTGATCCATGCCGCTCTGATGAGTAAGACGTATCTTGGCCAATCCTCAGGCGATATAGGTGAGACTTTAATCTGTAAAAGATATGGAAATTGGACAAGGATGCGCCAATATTTTAGTTATAGCCCAAGTTCAATTTTAGATCTTCTTTATTATTCGTGTTATTAGTTTAACAACATAGTGACAACAAATAAAAAAATAATACATTTTTAAACTGTGATTTTAAAATAAAGGACAGACATTAAAAAAAACCTATGGAACTAATTTCATTTCAGAAAACATGTCTACAACAACATAAAGTCATCTGTGTTATGTGTACCTGTGTTTAAAAAAAGGTTTTATTAATGAACCAACCCTGCCAAAAAATGATGTAGACAGCCCTTGTCAGTATTACTTAAGTTGTAATATTTTACACAATAAAACATTTTTACACAATTTATCTGCTATCACTGTATATAGACATTTAAACTAGTTTATATTTCAGCTGCTACAACAGTAACATACCCAATGCTTGCTTGTATCCAAATTGCGTGTGAATTTGTTGTGTATCCAGTGATGGAATGTTCTCATTTGGATGGGCATGAAATGCCCCCCCTCCCCACAACACTTATCCCTAGTGTAGGATTACGTGAAAGATAATGGGATAAGACAATAATAAATATTTTACACATTGCTAAAGGGTGATCAATGCAAACAGTATTTACGTACATTGTTTTTTTTCCAGGTACGACCACCAACCCAACCCAGGCTGTCCCATCTATTGAGCCTGCCTCTACAATGATGTCCCCAGGTGTTCTCACTACCACCATGACCTCATCAGCTGCCCCTCAAACACAAGGGAAGAGTGTAACTTCCTCACCAGCTGAAGAAGAAACAACAACGACTCTGATTACTACCACAACCATAACAACTGTCCACACACCAGGTATTAATAGTAAGGATAAGAATTGCATAATATATATCAAACATTTTTATTGTTATTAACTTATAACCATTTGAGCACAAAATATTATTTAAGTGATTATACATGGGAAAGGGTAAAAAATAATTGTCATATGAGCATATTTGTGCATAAGTTGGATGTTCTGTGTGACAGGATTCATCTTAGGGTTGGACCCCTCCAAATAAATGGTGTCATTTTTTAACAGAAACACATTGTGAAGCTCAAGTTAGTGATGGACCTCAACCACATGAGAAAATAGGACAATATTTAATAAAACAAACAAAATGAGAACTTACATACCTTAAGTGTGGACCGACACAAACATTTTGGAGTAGAGGGGTTGGTGGGCCAGGGCACTAACTTATGAATGACAAGCCTCATCTGTCAGAAAAATCTAAGCAATGGTCATTTACTGCTTACTTATAATATAATATAATGTAATATGCATATAATGACTAATGACACAAGTACAAATAAACTTGAAATAGGATCATTGATTGATGTGGCTGTGTCTACAGCATTATTTTATTCTGTCCATATTTTTGATCTTTAACGCTTTTTAAATGTTAACCCAGATGTTACTGTAATAAATTCTCAGATCAGATACTGCAAGAAGTGCTGAGGTACAGAAGAATAGAGTACAAAACATTAAATCTAAAGCTCTGTTTACATCGGTGTAACCCAGTCAGATTTCTTCTTTGCAGCATCCAGAGGCGTAGACTATTTATAACCCACTAGGCCAATGAGCTGATGTGTATTCTTTTATCAAATTCAGACTGGACTATTCCAACTCATTCCTGGCAGGTCTCGCAATGAAATCAATCAAACCTTTATAACTGATCCTGAAACTGCAGCAGGTCTGGTCTTTGAACTGCAGTTACCGCACTGGCTTCTTAACTGTCTCAATCAGATTTAAAACACTGTTCCCATATAAAGCTAAAAGGAATGAGCTTCATCTACCTGTAGGTAATTATCAGACACTTTATATAACACAAGCCATCTGGTCATCAATCACTGACTGACTGGGTGTATTTAGGGTATTAGGGTATTAGGAAGACAAGCATTGAAGCTTTTCTTGGTTCTGGTATCCAAATGTTGAAATATATTTACCTAGATTATGTGTGGCTTTAAAAAAAAAAGCTGAAGACCGATTTTAAATAGAACACCCATGATGACTTTGGGGGCTTGGATATTTGTTCTGAAACAGAGTATAAACACAATTTAACCTTTGATGCATCCGGTGTCACCCCACTAAGAGTTTTGTTGGAGAAAAAATACCATACCACAGTGGCTGCCAGTGCATTTTACACCTAAACCTTCAGTAATGCTCCATCTAAATGAATCCACCTGTGAATATTGTATTATGCAAAAATGCTGTCGCATCACAAATAGATAACTCCTGTTGCCACACATAAAAAATCACCAATAATGCCTCTTTGAAAGGGAAACTGTAGGAGTCCTGATAGAAGGGCTCAGTCAGATGTTGATTTGACCTGTATATATAAAATAGGAGTAGAATAATGTCATCAAACAACCAGATGTTAAATTAACACTTAAGCACTTTTATATAGAAACTGTGGTATGTATCGTATGCCCTCTTTGAAACTACAATAACAATGTAATAGCACAACATAAATCAGCTTAACAACAACAACAAGGAAAAGTAAATGCATCAAAAATCTAATCGCTTGTTTACCAAGAATGACTGTCTGATATGAAATTAATGTAGGTGCAGTAATAGTTTAAGTGCAGCACTCCGTCTTTGAGAGTGGCCCTGATTTTGGCAGTAAAAGTGCCCTTGCAGGAAAAATATATCATGGATGTATTAATGATCATTTGTTCTTTTTCTCATTTCAGTGCAGTGTAATGCAACTCTGACAGGAATAGAAGGGGTAGTAGAGTCTCCAGACCTATTTTCTTCTTCAAGCCCTTTTGCTCCACTAGAATGTACTTACAGCATCACCGTGTATCCTGGATACGGTGTGGAAATACAGGTAGGACTATTAACGCTATATAAAAGATGTATAAAATGTATAAAATTATTTAAATATTTATTAAATGAAAATACAATGTGATTGGAGTCTGGAGAATATTCTGACACCATGTAAACACATGGTTTCAGGTAAAAAAAGCAAACTTGTCCAAGGAGGAATCTCTTACTATCTTTGGACTTGGAGCACCAGCACCTGAACTTCTCGCTAATGAGACGTTTATTAGTGAGGGAAAGGTGATTCGCAGTTCAACCAATCAGGTGCAGATTCACTACAGGAGTTTAAAACAAACTAATCATGGGGTTTTTAGTCTTCACTATCAAGGTAGGTGGTGTAAGTTACGTGATTTTGCTAATTATAAACAATTATTTAAAGTAAAACAAGCCTGGTTATTTTCTCGTCCTTATTTTTTTTAGCATTTCTTCTGTCCTGCCCATTCCCTATGTCTCCTGAGGGAGGAGGCGTGACTGTAACAGACATTCATCCTGGAGGTCAGGCTCACTTCCACTGTGACCCCAATTTCCAAATCCGAGGTCACGATGTTTCCACTTGTGTAAATTCGACTCGGCCTCACTGGAGTACACGTGAGCCCCAGTGTGTGGGTGAGGAGTTAATTAACTTTTTGACGATGAGATGTGAGGTGATCTAGACTAACTTAGCGACAAGGCGACAGAAAACCAAATGGAATGTTTGAAATGTGTGTTTGTGTGTGTTTAAAGCTGTTTCCTGTGGAGGGTGGATCAGAAATGCGACAGTAGGTCGGATCCTCTCTCCTACTGTCCCCTCCAGTAGTAACCTCAGCAGTGGAAGTAACTTGAGTTGCCACTGGTTGCTGGAGGCCAAAGAGGGCCACAGACTTCACCTTCACTTTGAAAGGATGGCTCTGGATGAAGACAATGACAAGTAAGTCAGCTATGTTAAAAAATAAATATTATCATAAAATGAGTAGTTCCGGTCCTTAAATCTGATTGACTGAACTGTGACATTATTGACAATAATGCACACCTCTAACCACCTCACATTCTATCAATGCGTAATATATTGTACATTATTTTAAATCATAAAGAGCAGATTAAAATAAAATTAGCTGATTCCTGAAACTGTGTTTTGTAATTTGGCCACTAGATGGCAGTTTTTGCTTGTTAGAGAAACCGGAAACCTGTTACTCAGCAATCAGTGTTTATCTATAAACTGGACTATAGTACTTCATGAAGACCAGTTTATCTATTTTGCTTTTAATAAACACATTTTAAAAATCAAATCTATAAAAGCGGTAAGGCCCTCGAGGTTGTACATTATTGTGGATAAATTACACGTAAGAGGTGTAACTGTTCTCCACTTTTCATCATGCCTACCAACATGATATTTCCCCTGATTTATTCACAATACCACACAATGTCCTGCCTTATAGCTTAAATAAGATAATAATCACATATAATACCGATGTAATAATAACATATTACATTTTTAATAAAAACTGTGATATTTTTTGCATAACCCACTTCAAAATTTAAAAAAATGCTACATTTAGGGACAATAAGACGAATAAAATGAAATCGACTAATTAGTCGCTCATGTATTCAGTGCGTTTTATCCTGAAGGATGGGAAACTGCTTATCAGCTGAACATGAACATAAAAAAAAACACTTTTGACTTCTTTTGTGAGTTGCGAATGAGCATAAGGTGTTAATTCTAAATTGAGTCATTTAGCAGTCATTTTATCCAAAGCGACCTACAAATGTGATAACAAAAATAGACGTTTGTTGTTTTTTAAAGAAGCAACTCATCTTCCTGGAACATCAGCATTGGCATTAGCAGTACAGGACATCAGTACAGATTATGTAATTTTCAGATGTTTATTATAACAAAAACAGATTTTTTTGTGAAAACCCCTCAATGGTCTTTGCAGTAACATCCTGGCAGTGCTGCAAAACCACTTCTCCAACAAAACTACTGTAAATGTAACCAGAGTGATGGACTAGGTTCAGATGTGGATCAGTGTAACATAGGGGATCCTTTTAACCACGTTTATTCATTCATTCATTTATGTATTATCTTTTGCTTAATCCTCTATGAGGGTTGGGGCTCCCCATGCCCATCCAGGGGAGACAGTTTCAGTCGCTGGGCAGGATGCCAATCTATTGCTGGGCACACTCACTCACACAGCCACACACAAACACACTTTACGGTGCAATTAAGAGCATTAAATGTACCTTGAATCCATATTTTCGGACTATGGGATGAAACCAGAGAACCAGCAGAAAACCCACACGGACACGGGGAATCCCTAGCGCTGAGAGGTGAACGTGCCAACCACTAAGCCACCATGCCACCCAACCAATTTTACATTTCCTAATTAAGTTAATATTGGGGTTTTGTTTTGTTTTGTTGTTCTTTGTTATATGGATTATTAAAATCTTGCCTTTTTCACATTTAAGATACGTTACTAATCTGTACCTATCTGTTTGACTGTGTTCAATCCAGACTGATCGTCCGTGGAGGAAATAATTCCAATGCACCATTGCTTTTCGACTCAGATCTAGACGACGTTCCAGAACGTGGAATTCTTAGTGAGGGAACATCGCTTTATTTGGAGCTGACAGCAGACTCTTCCTCCATCCCTCTTTTGTTGGCACTTCGATATGAGGGTAACTAAATCATTCAGTTAAGCATCACATTTAATAAAGCAACAAGTCATGGATTTTAGATCATATGCGTTTAATTTTGTCAGAACAGTTTATGGAAGGGCTTTTTTTTTGTTTCATCATGACTCTGCGCTATTGCACAAAGTAGTGTGTAGGTCTTTGGCTTTCTAAATCTAAATCTTTAATCACGTAATTAACATTTTTCATATTTGTCTTTGTTCTCATTTCCTCACAGCATTTGATGGCGAGCATTGTTATGAACCCTACGTTCCTCATGGCAATTTTAGCAGCAGTGACATCACCTTTCCTATCGGTACAACAGTAACATTCTCCTGTTCTCCGGGCTTTGTCATGGAGCAGGGGTCAGGGGTGATGGAGTGTGTCGACCCCAGTGACCCCCACTGGAATGAGAGTGAGCCTGTTTGCAGAGGTATAACACTGAATATACATATTACATATAACATGCCTGGTATTGAGCATGCGATTTAAAAATCTTGGTCATTTATATGTAAATAATCCCCCAGTTTTTGCTACAGTCAAAAGAAACATGTACAGTTGTACTAAATATAGAACAATGAGCTTTACTAATAAATCTTGGCTTACATTGAACTTTCAATCAATGCAAAGAATAAGGAGTTTAAAGGCAAACTACTTAAACCTTTCCCATTTTATTCCCAAGACTTGCCCACCAGACTGTAATACATCAAAGCATAACTCGTCATTAAAAAAGCTTACAATTCTAATACATTTTTGAAGACTTACAACTGATAGCATGATGGCACTGTGGTCTCACCTCACAGCTTAAGAGTTCTGGGTTTAAAATCTATATAGGAGGAAGCAGATCCATTTAATACACATGTTCTCCCTAAGGTTTGTGAGGATTTTACATGTTCCGAGTTCACACAGTCTAAAAATATGCTAGTAGGTGAATTACAAAAGTGATTAAAAACTGAATGTGTCTGTTAATCTCCTGTGATGTACTGATGTGCTAATTGAGGAGGCTGGTCTGCGTGGAATTTCTATGTTCTCCCCGTGTCCACATTGGCTTTCTCCGGGTTATTAGGTTTCGTCCCACAGTCCAAAAACATGTATTCAAGGTGATTTGGGTATTCCAAATTGTACTATCTACCTTGCCCCTATATAATGTGTGTGTGTGTCTATGTGAGTAAGAAACCCCTGGATTTGCGTTCTCCCCTGAATGGGCATGTGGAACCCCCATGAACCTTGTTCCTCTTATAGGATTAAACAGAAGATAAACAGATTAGATGAGAACTGCTTATAGTCATACATTTACAGTATATTAATTTCTGATGTTCAAGTAATTTCAAGTTCAAGTAATTTATTTATATAGTGCTTTTTACAACAGTGTGTCGTCACAAAGCGGCTTTACAGAGTCCAAAGCCTAAACCCCTAAAGAGCAAGCCGAAGTGACAGTGGCAAGAAAAAAATGTGCTTTTTGTAAAGAAATAAATGTCAGAAGTTGTCTTGTATGATTAAGTTAGACAACAATTATTCTGACCCATAAGTAATTACATCAGCGGTTATTTTTCATCAGTGCATAAATGACCTCATAGGTAAAACTACAGCACTAAAAAAAAAATTATTTTACACATTTCATGATATAATTTTGCCCATTACCAGCTGCGTGTGCCCTACATATTTGCACACATGAATATTTGCCCTCTTTTTTTAGAGCCCTAGGGAAAATTCGCACAGGAACTGAATACGTTTCGTTGTTGCACCAAATGCAAACAGAGCACACAAACAACAAATAACCACCTACTTGTCATGCACCTAATGTAACTGAGGACTAGATATTCTGAGCCCACACTGGAAGAATTGCATAGAAATTGCAGCTAATTGGTAATAATATATTTTGGCTTGTATAACACAAATGAAAACAAGTCTGTTTTGTGTTTTGGAACTTTTGAAGAGTACATGCATCTGTAATTTTTATATTTAAACAGCATGAGCAAAAAGTATTACATGATAGTTTGTACATATTAAGCAACTATTTCGGTCAGTGAAATTGAGTTATGTCTCTTTAAATAAAAAATGCCTTTACTATTAAACTAAAATATAAATAGGTTGTATACTGAAAGGATAAGGTTAAAGAGAGCATACATTATTGTGAATAAATCACGCTTTCTGTCATGCCTAACACCACCTTATTCCTGTGATTTCTTTACATTAATGCACTACCTTAAGTGTTTTTTGTGTTTATTGCTTTTATTAAACACATTATAAAAAAGGTTTGATTCCAAAATGATTTTATTGAAAGCAATATCATCAATAAACTTGTCTTCTGGGACATAATCTTTCCCAGATATTAGTGAATGCTGATCGCTGAGTAACAGGTTTCCGGTTTCACCATCAATCAAATACTGCTAGTAGTCTAATTACACAACATAGTTTATAATGACCAAATGTTTATAAAAATAAATTATAAAACAATCGGGAAAATAATATATTATACACTACTCAAAAAAATATAGTTAAATAACACAATGTAACTCCAAGTCGACCACATGTCTGTGAAATCAAACTGTCCAGCTAGGAAGATTGTGAATCAGTTTCACTTGCTGTTGTGCGAATGAAACAGACAACACAAGTTGCTCAGGTAGTGCAGCTTATTCAGGATGGCACATCAATGCGAGCGGTGGCAAGAAGGTTGGCTGTGTCTGTCAGCACAGTGTCCAGGTGGAGCAGGTGTCCAGGCATGGAGCAGATACCAGGAGACCGGCCAGTACACCAGGAGACATGAAGGGGTGCCGTAGGAGAGAACATCGCCGCCTTATCAGGAGCATGACCACGCGTTGTAGGGAGGTCATACAGGTGCATGGAGGCCACACACACTACTGAACCTCATTTTAACATGTCCTGAGGAATATCCACTGAAATGTACGCCCGAAATGTACTTCCCAGATGGGAAACCCCTCTACGACCGGAGTAGAGGACTAAGCAGAAGATAATGAATAATAATTATATCACTGTTCATGTTTTTATAGACGCTTGGCTCATAACTCTGTGTCATGTTTCTGTAGCTAAAAGATTCACCTCCTCAACTTTCTGTGTGACTTTATCAAACTGATAAAAAAACAACTTGATGTCTTAATAAGTCAGGGAAAACTCTGAACTCCACTGATACCTCTCGACACAGCCTTCTGCCAAATACTGTTTTGATGCCCCTGCTATTTGTTGATGTTGTGTGACAGAATGCTGGAAACACTGGATGCATGTATTGTGGTTTCAAGTAATTAAGTAGTTCAGGTTCATGGCAAGCTTTTCCTCCTGATCTTTTTGATCATGTTCTCTTAGATTGCATTTTATATGCAAGACTAGGCTTTGATCTCCTTCACTTGCATCTGTCGGAGGCCCTGCTGCTTTCCTTCAGTTACTTTGATGATGGGTTCTTTTTCACTCATTGTAATGATGCCTTTATCTGCTTGTATTTAGAAATTACACCATTAACCCAAAATTTTATTATTTCGAAGCACATCTATGTTTTATAATTGCAAAGACCACACTATCACTTTGCCATACAACAAACACCGCTTTCTAATCTGAGCCCTTTATAGGAACAATGACTCACATGATAGCTGGTGGTCTTTTAAGAAGTGGAAGCTCTTTATACATCATAAAGTTTGTCAATTTATTCATACATACAGTACATTCTGTCTACCATAACTTTTCCAGAAAATGATAAAGTGCAGGACAAAGTCATGTTTAGATAACTCCCTTTTATTTCCCTTGTTAAATATTTCACTACATCATGCCCCTTAAACGATAGATTCAGCAATAAGCAATAAAGGAAGCTTCGGTTTAGTGGTTAGCACATTCGCCTCTTAGCGCTGGGGATTCCCGGTTCGAATCCCTATCTGGGTGGAGTTTGCATGTTC
>JAOUQT010296493.1:0-16649 GCA_025769995.1 Xyliphius kryptos | reverse complement strand
GAAACATACACACAAGGTTGCATCAGGATTTATACATAGATAAATATCTATATATAAAATTTACATTGACATGACTTACAGAACAAAAAAAGCTAAGAGACAGAAATCATTGAAAAAAGGAGAATATTTATATAATTTATGTGGAAAGTGGACAAATAAAAGACAAGCAAAAAAATTAAGGGCAACGAGATACACAGGAAACGACACGTAGGAAATTAGAAGAAAATGTTTCGGAAGAATTAAACATGGTGTCTAATGGCAGACCCCCCCCATCCCCCAAAAAAAACAAAATAAAAAGCTGACCTTTGACCCCAGGCAAACTGTCTCCTGCAGAGGTGGAACCCTGCAGTGTCACTATAAAGGAAAGAAAAATGAATTAAAATGCTTTATTATGGCATTTTTATTAAAAAAAAAAATAAAAATCTTCTGACTTAAGAATTATAAAGAAATATAAAGGGTAAAGAATTCAACATTAAGGTATTAAAACTAATGATTATGTTCCAGCTTTTTGCAATAATCAATATTAGTTTCACTGTTTATGTGCTGTATGAGTATATAAATGAACTGTCTCCAAATATATATATATATAAATAATAAGAGCAGACTATACAAATTAAAGACTGTTTTAATATGAAGATGTGTTGAAGTGAATGCAGATTATGATGCTGTTATTTCCAGCAGGAAACTTATTAAAATGACCACAGGTTGCAGGTTACATAAAACCACCTCAGTCAATATTTTAAAAAGAATATTTAATGCCATCAGTTTGCAAACTGCATCCCATAATATGTACAGATAAAATTCTCTTTATTCACTTACAACACATTAAAGATTGATACATTTCGTAAAGAGCATGAGTGCGGAGCGGACGCTACTTCTTCACCGATGAGAGACGTTTCCTGCCGTGGAGGACGCGCCGACCATTGGCCCGGTTCTCTTTCCCCGCCGCTCTTGTCGTGACAGATGGTGGTAGGCACCTGTTAGCAAATGAGGCGGAGCTATTACCTTTCTTGGTCGGGGGCTGTTCGGAAAGTTCCTCGGGCTCTGGCTTTTCGGGTCTCCTCTTTCGGGTTTCCTGCGTTCGGCTTTGCGAGCACTTGCAGTTTTTTTTCAGCTGAAGGAGATCTTTGATGAGGCAGTTCTGCATTCAGAGACATAAGTTCAGAGTTTAAGATGCAGCATCATTTCTGAAGACCCTGACATTGAAACTGTTATTGTTTATTTCTTCTTTTAAGATACAGTTTATATATTTTCCTAAAATGATGACCATGCTGTCATTTTACCAGAATTTAAACCATCTCCATCCTCAATAATCAACAAGCATTAGAAAAGAGGTAGTTCCAGTCCTTAAATCTGATTGGC
This sequence comes from Xyliphius kryptos, assembly GCA_025769995.1. NCBI lineage: Eukaryota > Metazoa > Chordata > Actinopteri > Siluriformes > Aspredinidae > Xyliphius > Xyliphius kryptos. The sequence goes on along the minus strand of JAOUQT010296493.1, from coordinate 15,287 downwards.
TGAGCCGTTCATCCAGCCGTGACATTAACAGTAGCAGACACATCTAACCGCATCACATTCGAATCAGTGCATAATAACCAATACGTTATTTTCCAAAACTGCCACTAGACAGCAGTATTTAACTGTTCGAGAAACAGGAAACCTGTTACTCAGTGATCAGACTAGATATCATAAAATAAACACATTTATGAATCAAACCTGTTTTTTTAATAAACGCAAATAAGGTCCTTATTGTTGTGAATTGTTAAGTACTTCACTACTCAACTTCCTGATGTTTTTTTTTTTTTTTAATAATTCTCGCCCTTTTGTGCCCAATTGTTGTATTAACATTACGATACTCACATTTTTAGTGTTTTCATCTATAGCTTGATCCAGTGCTGACTGCACCTTAGTGATCATATCGTCCTTCTCCACACACACAGCCATCAGATCACTTAGTTTTTGCTCGCGATGCTGCAGAGACTATACACACACACACACACACACACACACACACACAGCATCGTTTCGCTTAGTTAATATCTGTTTAAAGGTTTCAGAGTAATAATATTTACCTCTATAATCTCATGAGATACTCAATTCCATCAAAGCACTCAGAGGAACAAAGCACAGAAGCAAACAACTTTCACACACAGAAGCATTCCTGGACTTTTATTTTAATACTATCATGTTCTTAAATCAATGAGAAGGAAAAAAAAGAGCCCGAACAAAACCCCACCCTGTCAATCAACCCAGGACCAACCAACTGTGAGACGATTGAGCAAACCAAAGACCTGGCAGCAATATGTTAAAGCATCCAGTGTTCTGTTCATCATGACAATAGAGGGCGTTAATAACCACACGGTACAAAGAGGATTATCCTTTTAATATTCACACATTAAATGGTGTGGGGGGGGGACAGATTAAACGCTGCAAGACTCTCATATATGACTTTGCCGTGGTTCATATTTACCTTTCGGATTTCCTCCAGCTCTTGCACAAGGTTTTTCTGAACTTCCAGATCTGAAATAAATGAAACATTATTGCTTAACAGCTTACTGACAACATGTACACAATATGAGTATTTTACACACCAGTTGTGTACAGCCGTATTATTCTGTTAGTAACTAAAACATTGGTTTTTGTTTTTCTTCTTTACCCTGAGTTTTCTTTACAAGCTGCTTCTCAGTCTCTCCGAGCTGCTCAGTTAGTTCCCAGACCTTCTTCTCCAGACCACCAAAAGTCTGGGGGTCAGGGGTCACCAGGCATGACTGTGCAGCTTCAGCATCCTCTTTGATCCCAGCCAGATCGCTGCACATGCTGTCGATCATCCTGCCCAGAGACTCTCCTCCACCCTCCTATAAAGAAAAACAAAATGTACTTTCTTCTTCAGCAGCATCGCAGAGTTCACACTAAAGCAGCAAACATTCACAAAAACCCCAAATCGAGCTCATTGAGCCCAGTACTGGTGAAGGACAATCTCACCTGGGGTTTACTTCCTTCTTCTTCTTCACTTTGAATCTCAGATGACGTTCTTCCCACTAAGTGTTTAAAGATCTCCAGTCGGCGCTCGCATCGCTCCTCAATCAGCTCTCGCTCGTTGGATATACGCTCACTAGAGTTGGGGGAAACACACAGTCCAAACAACATGTACACAAATTAAACTGAAATAAAATGCGATGCATTAATGGTTGTCTTTGTGGCACTCAGAAGGAAACCACTACCAATCTTAAAATATATTTTAGATTAAGGAACCATTTTAAACGCAGAAACAAAGACCGGGTCGGACGTAAAAAAGTGGTTAGGGTGATGGGCTATCAATTTAAAGGTTGTGGGTTCAAATCCCAGGTCCAAGACCTTAACCCTTCGTGTCCCAGGGATGCTGAATCAACCTCGTACTCTGACCCCAGCCATCAAGTTGGGATACTATGTCACTTTGGATAAAAGAGTCTGAGAAAATGTAAACAATTATAATATGTATTAAAATTGGGTGTATTTTCAAACCCACCTATAATCAGCCTGCATCTGTGAGAAGAGATCTGAGAACTCTTTAGTCACCTCCTCTCGGATTCGGCCCTCAATCGCAACAATCTCTGCCCGCGACATCCTCAGCTGTTCCTGCAGCTGTTCCAGTAACAGCAGCTGGTTCTGAAACACATGCAATACAGTGAAGCTGCACAAAAAAATCTTTCATTTTAAATAAAGTTAGGTTTAAAACCTGAGTTACTAATGAATGACAACCCTTTACACCTCATCTAATTAAACCCATCATACTTCATAAACTTCTTTATCCAGCAGCACGGTCTCCTTCCCATCATCCTGCAGCGTGTCCTCCAAAATGCTCTCCTCCTCCTCGTCGTCAAGAACCTCGTCCTCCTGTACATCCTCCAGACTGCGCTCCCAGAGAAGGGAGGAGCGGCGGCTTTCCTGCCGAGTCGCCTTGTTAATGATGAAAGACACTTCTCTGGCGCTCCTGTTCACCACCAGCGGGAGTGCAGAGGGAATGCTGAGGACAACCACCTTAAGGAGACATTAGGAAAACCTGGTTTCACACAGCACTTCTTTTCACGCCTTTCTCTGGTGGATGAACTATGCAATTACATCGCATCACGGTGCTATTACACATGAAGTCCCTTATAGGATTAATGTATACAAACTGTGAACTCCAGCCACCTTCTGTGCTACAGCGGAGAACTTCAGTACATTAAGCGTCTCGTCGTACACAGAGGCACACTGATTTATGTTAACGATCATGGTGGCTTTCCCTCGGCCAGTGAAGTAACCCTGCAGGTAGTGAGTGAGTTTACTCTCTCTGAACGGAACATGATGCCTGTAAAAGAAAAAAACATAAGAGTACTTATAATGCTTTGAAGTCTATTCTAAAAGCACATGTTCAAAAAAACATGGCACAATTAGATAAAAGGATCTCATAATAATTGAAATGAAGTTTGCCGAGCGTTAATACCTGGCTTGCTGGTTTCCCCGGAGAGCGTTGATGCATTTCCCCAGACTGAGCAGAGAGGTGTTGATGTTTCCTGCTTCTTTCAGACGATCACCATTAGTCTGAGACTTTCCACATCGCTCAGATCCCGCCAGGTCGCATAAGGACAATCTGAAATGCAAACAAACGGGTTGGCAGATTGGCTCTTCCTCATCTTTGTTATAAGGTAATCCTTTACAGCTCCACCACTACTGGAAGTGATACCGGATCGTGTTGTCAAAAGACCAAAATAATAAATGTTGGGAATTTTATTTACAGTGGTCTTAAAGCGTGTTACAATCAAATGGATAAAACCAGATCCTCCAACATAGAACTTTTTATCAAAACAGGTTTATCAAATGGAGTTGTGACCTACACAACTGCTTTTTAAGCGATGGGGTCCTGTGATCAATTTAATTACACAGTAAATGTCCCATAAATAAGGGTTCCGATGGTTAAATACCATGTTTTGCGTCCATTTAAACCGTGCTTGATTCTGGTGACTACGCATTATATTGGGGTGGACCTTATTTTATTATTCTCATTCTTTATCTATAATTTTTGTAAGACTATGTATAAGAAAAAAGAAAAGTGTATTTGTATGAAACTATACTATGAAAATTTGCAAAAAAATAACGTTTAAAAAATACATTGAAAAAAAAATGTGTCAATATTCAGGATTGCCTTTTTTCAAATAACAAAATTAGATTTCTGGCACTTTTTTGGCTAACTATTGGATAATACTTGTGACTTTTTCATAGACAATAAACGTCTCATCCCATGTGCTATTTCAGGTGACTGCTTAAGTGTTAATTATGGTTGCAACTGCTTCATCGGCTTGTTACAAAACTTTACAAACCCCGTCACCTGTCAATGTGTAGCTAATTAAGCAATATAGGTGGTTGTTGGGCATTTGGTTACTGAGGTCCTAGATTAAAAAAAGTGTTCTAAGTGGCTGCTAAATTGTTAGGAGTGGCTTGTAAACTGTTTGATTGGTTAAAATTAGAAAACAGTTCCAAATGGGTTTGTGGTGGTTGCTAGGGTGTCACCGGCTTCCAGGATCAATCAAAGCAGTGAATGGACATTTGATTTGGCATTGGGATAATGGTTGACCTATTTTAAGGGGTTGCTATGGAGTTTAAGTGCTGTTTATAGACAGGATTAATAGGTAGGATATTCCAGGTGGTGACGAAGATGGTGTTGAGGGATTGAGGTGGGAAAATCTAGGATATTTGAAATGGATGTGAGGATGTTGCATCTATAAAGCAAAAAATATGCTGGATTTTAAAATTGAAGATTATCAAAAAGTTTTATAATTTAACTGCTATCACAGCTCTGTAGACAAGAGGTCTTACAGACATCGAGACATTATAGAGTTTTCTAAGCATTTTGTCATAAATGTGTTCACAAAGACTTACTCGCTGACCGACTGCACTCGAAGTGCTCGAACATCCTCGATCCGCAAAATCCGCACCGAGAAGATGCTGTGGCTGCAAGAAAAAGAATTACTATTTAAAAAAAGAAAAGAAAGTAATTCAATCCATGTTAAGACAATAAATAATTTAAGGGTTTATATGCAGCAGCATCAAAATTCTTAAAAAAACAAACAAAAAAAAAAACATTCAAAACAATAAGAGATCAGATGTGATAAGCAGTGTAAAACCAACGATGATCCTAACCTCCTGCTGGAGAGATGGTTGAGTTTTGTGGAGGAAATGCTCTGGTTTTTCTTGCCCAGTTTCATTACCTTAAAAGCTTCATCAGCACTGTTTACCTGAACCCAGCGCAGATCTGCAGACACGCAAACACATTCTTTAAAAAAAATAATAATAATTCTCACAGACCAAATAAAGCATCATGCATTTACTAAAGAAACTGGACATGGTCAGCACAGGTCCACAGCCTGGTGGTTGGAGACTGATGAAGCCGGCCCCGTTTATGCTTTACAGCTCAATAATACCTTAAAAGTTAATTAGCAATAAAAAAAGAACTATTTAAAACCTATTTATTAACTAGATATAAAAGTAATAATTCAAACCATATTACTTTACTGTAACAGAACAGATTTAGTGCTTTAAATTAGTGATATGATATAACAAAGGAACAGAGCAACAAAGTAAAATATTGCCACTTTAAAAATCAAAACAATGGTGTTTACCTTTGATAAATGAATTTCCCTTGATGTCCTGGCAGAGGCGCAGATTTGCTCGTCGTGCCGTGTTGCTGTTCGGCTGCTCGAGCAGATCGTGAATGTTCTCGTTATAGATCTCGCAGAAGGAAACCCAGACTGAGAACTTTGTATCAGGATTCAGATCAATACTGATGCTCCGCTCATCCAACGACAGGATCGAATCGGTCGAGTCTGAACCTATGGGGGGTGTGGGGGGGGGGGAACTGCATTTTAGAAAGCTGCAACTCATGTAGATCAGAAACACACCTGAAGACTAAATCCAACCAGATATTATAATAACGTGCAGTTTTTATTGCAAAGCAATCGGCTATTTTACTTGAGGTTTCCATTAGGGGGCGCTACAGCATATAATTTTCTATTCATCTACCCTATGCGTTCTCAGTTACCCCAACACATACTTCCTTACAGCGTCCATAAACGTTGCATTGGTCCCCCCTCTCATCCTCGTTTGGTAGCGCCACCTTCAGCATCTGTCAAAATAAACCTCATCCCTCTGCTGTACTGGTACAAACCACCTCATTCTCACCACCCTGTACAGGTAGGACAATTTGAAGACACCTTTCCTTTAATAAACTCATTCTTAAACATCTACATCCTCATAACCCCCACAAAAATCACAGCATCTTTATCTCAATCACATCCCTCATGTGCTTTTTCGTCAAAAGCACCTTCTCTAATCAGTACAATATTGCAGGTTCCATTTCCATTTGTTTCACATGCATGTACTTAGTTTAAATCCTGCTCATCTTCATACACTTTCTCTCCAAAATAATATTAAACAATTCAACCTAGAAAACCACTCGGGGTGGGGAGATGGATGATCAAGCAAAATTTAATTTATTATCTGGATTTGATTTACAACATTATGTTTACCTTCAGATCTGGAGCCTGACAGACTTGTCTGCATATCACTCTGAAAACAATAAAAAATAATAATAATTTAATCTGAAAAAAGCAGGTGAGGAAATGCTGCCACCTTTTGGCAGAAGTATAACGAAGCCCACAGTGAGTGACAATACACTGCTCAAAAAAACTTTAGGGAACACAAATATAACATCCTGGATCTTAATCTCTGCATCTCTCAATCTTTATTTTGTAGATTGTGGAATGTGTTGAGAACAAAAGAACAAAAAAAAGGATAAAAAGCATTATTCCATGGAGGTCTGGATTTGGAATCCTACTCAAAAATCAAATGACCGGCTGATCCAACTTCAGTGGGAATTCCTCAAAACAAGTTCAAATGAGGCTCAGTAGTGTGTGTGTCCTCCACGTGTCTGTATGACCTCCCTACAATGCCTGGGCATGCTCCTGATGAGGCAGCGGATGTCTCCTACTACCATGCTACACCCCTATGATAAAAAGCAAACGAGACCAAAACATCAGCCAGAAAGAACAAAAACAGAGAAAAGGTCTGTGGTTGTCTTTCTAAGTGTCTCATTTCTACCTGTTGTCTGTTCCATTCGCACAACAGTAAGTGAAATTGCTTCACATTCAGTGTTGCACACCAACTGGACAGCTTGATTTCACACAAGTGTGCTTGACTTGGAGTTACCTTGTGTGGTTTAAATGTTCCCTTTAGTTTTTTGTGCAGTGTATATACAGAATGTACAGATGAACCAGACCTGCTTGAGGAGCCTGAGAAGGTTGCGTTTGCTGAGGTTCTCCTCCACTTGCTGCTCTTTAGTGAGCCTCAGAACATCCTGGCACCTGTGAGGCTTCACGTTCATCTGCGTGTGGACTTGACCCTCCAGACTGCCGAAGATCATGTTTAAGGAGCGTGGCAGAATCCCGACGTCGTGCTCGGGTCCTGATTTCACCAAAGCAAGAATCGATTTTAAATCCGTTTAACAAATTAGAACAGATATTTATTGTTCACTGCCTGAAGGACAGTAGATTCCACATTGATATGACTCTTATTTTTAAACAAAAAAAGGAAGAACAAACCTAAAAACGTGAAGGTCTTTCCTGCATTTGTGACTCCGTATGTAAAGACCAGTGAATTCCGTCCTTCTAGCACATCTTTAACCAGACCCTGCACCGTGCCGTCAAACAGGTCTCTCTGTGACGTCTCCGGACTGAAGACCTGACCAAAAGGAAGGTGACTTTAAAAACGAAGGATAACCAACTTAAAATAGGGTGGAGCAGTAATGCACCATGTTTCTGTCCGTTTGTACCTGAGAGAACTGAAAGCGCTGGGCAGTCTGAAGAACAGATTTATCACTCTGTCTGGTGGATAGAGACGTCCTGGGGGCTTTGAGGAGCACCGTGTCCGGAGGTTGGATGGTAACACAGTCCTTTAATAAGAAATTATCATAATTACAGGGTTTCTTTAGCTGCCTGAGATAATGATCAAACAGTAAACTGTAATACGCTGGGTATTTTAATTAAATAGGATGTAAAATGTAGATTCATAAAACGGGTAGTTATGGTCCCTAACCCTGATTGGCTGAGCCGTTTGTCCAGCAATGACATTATTGACAACACATCTCTGAGCGCTTCACATTCGTAGCAATGCATGACATACATTTTTTATGTTTAGGTACGCATTCTGTAAATTGGTCACTGGATGTCAGTTTTTGATTGCTACAGAAACTGGAAACCTGTTACTCAGCAATCACTTCAAAAAATACATTACACCATTTAAGACCAGTTTATTAATTTTGCTTTTAATAAACACATTAATGAATTAAGACTTTTTTTAAATTATACTGTGTTTGTAACCGCACTTATCATGCATAACCTCTCGTTCCTAACTTCCTTAATATATTTATCATTTACATCACAAAATACCTTATATAACTCAACCGACATAAGCCAATGTACACTCAGCAGTCAGTAGAATCACAAATTAAAAGACTAAACTGCCCACATACTGACCAGAATTCCCCCATGGCACCACTAAAATTTACCTGCGATTCTCCTTGATCGACTTCAGCTTGGGAAAAGGGTCGAATCCGAAGGTATACCTGCAAACACTGCTTTTCCAAAGAGTCCTGCATACAGAAATTAAAGATTCCTGGTTCAAATGGTTTTAAAAATTAAACTGATTATATTAAAAGAAAAAAACCTGAGCAAATACTGTGGCAATAATAAAATGGCAATATGCGAGTCTCTTTCAAATTACTTAATTTTGGACAAAGATCAAGGGAAAGCAGCAGCCAGAACACTTGATTTCTTAATTGATTTTGGGGAAAGGAGTGCGTGGAGCTTGTTTCAATTGGCCGGTCCTCCGCTTCACTTAGAACATCAGGTTTTCTGTCCATCACACATGAAGCCTTAAGTTAAATAAAGTAACTGTATATTGTGCTTCTGAGGTTCAGTATAGAAGATAACTCACAAATGCATCACGAGAGTTACCTGAGCATCGGATGCTTCAGTCAAATTGAAGTTAAGTTCCTTTCGTAGATCCTCCACAACGATGGTCTCACTCTTGACCACATTATCACTTAGACAGGATTCCATTACGAAGCTGCAAAATAGAAAATACAGAAGTTTGTGTTCATCAGGAGATTCTGCAAAACTTCACAGGATGAGGACACGGGGACATCAGTGATATCACTCAATGTATAAGAGGTCAGTTTCCCACGGTTAGGTAATTCACTTAAATGATTCTACACTAGAACGGAGTAGACTGTATGGACAAAGTATTGGGACACACCATTTAACTATTAACCTAATGGGTGTTACTCAGTTTCTGATTCTAAAGGTGTATTAATTCAAGCACCCAGTCGCCATTTCTATTTCAAATGTGGTAATTCAACAATACCTTGAATAGCATCTTGCTGATTTAAGCAATATATATTACACATACACACCATGTGGTAACAAGCTAATTAACTTAGCATTATTAATAAAATTAAGGGGGGGGGGAGACCATTTTTCTAAAACCATGACCAAGATAGTGACGTTGCAGCCCTTTGACATTTCTATCATCATGATCATGATCATCATCATCAGGTCAGGGCTTTCAACAAAAACAATTTGATTAAAGGGGAATTAAGAGGTGGGTGGCACAGTGGCTTAGTGATTAGCATGTTTTCCTCTGAGTCCTGGGAATCCCTGGTTCAAATCCAAATCCGGGTGGAGTTTTCATGTTCTCCCCGTGTCCGTGTGGGTTTCCTCCAACAGTTCAAAAACATGGATTCAAGGTGAATTGGCTGCTCTAAATTGCCCCAGATAGTCTGTGTGACGGACTGTGTGCCCAACGACAGATTGGCACTCTGTTCTGGGTGTATTTGCCCCACGACCGTGACATTCTACTTTGGAAGGGCATGGGGTAAAACCCCCAAGACACTCATGGAAGATTAAGCGTAAGATAATGACTGAATGAGCATTAGAGGTTTGATCTGATGTTAAACTGTGGGAACAGTTTGGGGAAGGCTCGTTTCTGATTTTGCATGAAGCAAGCTTTAGAACTTGCCCACACAGGAAACTTTAAAACAGAGATCTCATAAATTGTCTTTAGGATTAATGAAATCTTCAAGGTAAAGTGGGATCTGTTATAGCTGCACCGTAAGAACCACCTTGGAATGGCAGGTGTAGTGTGTCCAAAGCCCAAACATGCATTCCAGTTACATCATCATGAGGAATACCATCTGCAGACATACAAATTCTTCACTCGCCTGTGAATTTATACTGTTGCCCACAGAGTATTTACGTGTTGAGATGTGTCTCCCAATGTGTTTAGGTGTTGCCTTCGTGCAGGTCACTGGAGTTTCTCAAAACGGGTAACTATAATCATGCTGAACGAGTAAAAACCATTACACAAGTCACTGAACATGAAACGACATTTTAGTTCTGAAGGTTTCCGCAAAATAATTTTACTGACGTAGTTTACATTTTGCATCTGTTTCCACCTTTTACCAACAGTGCCGCTCACAGCAGAACTCCCAAATGCACATAAAACCTTAATTTCCTTTGATTAAGCATTAAGTAGAAGATTGTAAACTGACTAATGCTAATGGTAAATGCTAACTGTTTATAAAGTGACGGTTGGAGACTCACCTGTTTGACGCTAAACACCGAATTAAAATACAGCTCTAAACGAAATAACAACTTTTTAAAAGACTAAAAACACATTAAAAAGCAGCTGTCATGTACTTTTAATTAATTCGCGTAAATGAAACTCATGCCGCAGAGTCAAAACACTAATCACACTGAGCCGCTTCACTCCCAACAGCCGCCTGCTCTTCTGTTCAAATCCACCAATCAGAAAGCAGACATGCCCACACGTCACGGAACGAAACGTGTGTTTTTTAAAAAACTGCGTATGCGCATAGACTGCGCATTTCTGCCGTTTAAATCCATAGCGACTGTTGCGCTTTTTATGCGGAGAAAGTGTAGAAGCTGCACAGCATGGCCGCCGATGTGAATCAGCGGACAGTCCACAGAGAAAACCACCAAACTTTGATTTATGATCTGTTTTGATTTATTTCTTAATCTTACATAAAGCTAATGTTTCATAAAATAATAAAAGTCTGTTTTTACAAATGCATAAAGAAGCACATTCTCTTTCAAATGTGGTTCATTAACAATTAACAATACTGTAAATAGAATTGTGCTAATATAAAACAAATTTACTTAGTATTATTATTCATTCATTCATTCATTCATTATCTTCCACTTAATCCTCTATGAGGGTAGCGAGTGCATACCCATCCAGGGTAGAACATCTTGGATGGTGGGCAAATACACCCAGGACAGGGTGCCAATCTATCGCTGGGCACACACTATATGGGGCAATTTAGAGCATTCAATTTACTATGAAGCCATGTTTTTGGACTGTGGGTGAAAAACAGAGAACCCAGAGGAAAGCCACGCGGACACGGGGAGGACATGGAAACCACCCAGATAGGGATTTGAACCAGGAATCCCCAGGGCTGAGAGGCAATGCCAACCACTAAGCCACCGTTCCACCCTTAGTATTATAAGATTAAAAACAATTGTGCATTTTTTTCCAAATTTTTTTTTTGCAAGTATTTTTAAGTACATGTGTTTAAATTAAGAACAAAGATCACATTATATGGTTAAACCAAAAAAAATGTTTATTTAAAAATAAAGTTGTTACATAAATCACATTAAACACAGATTAATTAAATGAAATAAATTATCAATTACAAATGAACTATGTGGACACGTGCAAATCACTTGTAGGAGATTTCTGGATACCTTGTTCTAAAACCATGACCATGATAAAGAAGTCGCACCCCTTTGAAATTTTAATAGCCATCACTATGTGAGGGCTTTTAATGGGAATTTGGGGTGTTACTTGTGGAAGTTTGCAACAAATTTGATGCAAGGGCATTTAGAGATTTAAACAATGACGGTAAAGTGCCACAGACGTCAACAATGTATTTGTAAAGCTATGTCCTTCTTATTGTTTGTGCACATACATTTGGAAATTGAATGCCGACCTACATTTAAACTTTAAGGACCCAGATAGTTTTTATGCTGGCTACCTAAAACTCAAAGTATAATCTGGACCTTTAAACACGTTGAAAAGGCAAAGAATTATGTAATGATGTTATTATTTTTGCTACATTATGAACAGGCTATTGTGAGCACAGAAGTTACCCATGTGGCCTGTGACAGCAAACTAAAAAATGAAATAAAAGGAAATACCTCCCAAATTCCACTATACTGGAGATGAATACACCATCTAGCACTAGGCAGGTTAGAGCTAAAAAAGGTGCTGCAGTGCATCCGGTAAGTCTATAACGTGTATAAGATGTGAGCACACTTAAAAATGTTAGCTCCCACTGAAACTGAGCAATTATAAACAGACTAGTTAATCAATTAGTACAGTATAGTGCCACAATCTTGTGGCATTTTGACTTATTTATGACTCAGACATTATAAATAAGACCCAAAAATGTTTGTGAACTTTTAAAATCAAAAGCATGTCTCTTTATAAAGCCTTCACTCAGCATTTTCTGGTAAAAAAAAAAAAAGAAATGTTTGGCCCAAACGCTGACCAACAGGAGAGGGTGTCCACATATTTTTGGCCATGTTTACTTTCATTCTCCAATGCAGATTCTTGAGCACATTCTGTAGCTCACTTCTTCATTATACACACAGTGACATAATAACCACTGCAAACCGAGCAATTAAAATTCCTGCAGCAACAGAAGGTTGCTGGGATCCTGACCGTGTCACCGTGTCATCGTGTCACCGTGTCAGTCGGCGGGTATGTTCACAGTGTACATCACAATAAAGGAATTCCAGAAACATTTCTAAAAAAGACTTTCCACAACCCTTTTTTGTTTAATGCACAGACCTTTTTTGGAATTAGAATAGTTTGTGATGACAAAAAAACAATAAATATGTCCTGAATGCTTATTGCCAGCAGTAAGTATTCAGTACTTTCAATAACAAACCAAGTCAAATAAAATCAACCTCATCCTTTATCTACATTCATCCTTTAAACAGCAGTGCTATGAGTCTTACTCTTTGTGCTTATTCTGTCACGGCAGCTGAGGGCTCTTTATAGTTACACAGGATGTTCTTGGCACCATTCTGCCACACCGACAGGCTCTCCATTGGTGTTTTCCCATTCTATACAGACAAAATAAAATCACAATACATTTAAGAGCTAATCACGCAGCTGACAACACAATTGTGCAAAGTTAGCTGGTTTGCACTGGATGTTTTAAATCTTTGCTCTTTACTGGCCAATTAAAGTAGCTTTGCTGAGTCACAAGACATTGCTGACCATTAGAAAGCCATTTACTAATTTGCTGCTGATGCATAAAGTTGTGTAGATAAGAGAGAGAGAGACAAATTCGGCAGAATTGTAGACAAACACACACTTTATTGCTTGTTATCTACACTCACGTTATTTTTGCTCTTCATGTTGGCCCCGTACATCAGCAGCAGTTTAATCATTTTGAATCTGTTTATTCTGACTGCGTCGTGCAGCGGCGTGTCTCCTTCCTGCACAACACAACAAAACTTACTTTCTTAAAACTTTCTTAAAAAAAGATTTATCGTCAGTTAATGTTGAAAAGAAACATAAATTAATTTCTGTTCCTTGTGTCTCTTCAGTTGTTGTACACAATATACCAATAATACACTAATGATTTACAGACAATTCGCAATATATACAGGAAACAATTTATTGTCTTACTCTGTCTTTAGCGTTGATGTCGGCTCCGCAGTGGATGAGATGCTCGGCGCACTCTTGATGTCCGGTCCTAACTGCAACATGCAGGGGCGTGCTGAGCAACTGCAGACACAAAAATACATTCCAGTTGGAGTGTATTAATTACACTAAATTATAGTGTAATTAACCGAATTATATTGTAATATTGGGCAGCAGGGTGGCTTAGTGGTTATGTTCATGTTCAGCGCTGGGAATCCAGGTTTGAATCCGCCAGTTTCCTCCCATAGACCAAAAAACATGGATTCAAGGTAAATTGAATGCTCTAAATGGCCCCATATAATGTGTGGCTGTGTAAGTGTCTGTGCGCCCAGCGATAGATTGGAGCCCTGTTCTGGGTGTATCTGCCCAGCGCCTCAAACATTCTCCCCTGGATGGGAATGGGGAATCCCTAATAGAAGATTAAGTGGAAGATAATGAATCAATATGGTAATCCTGGCAAAAGATTCGCATGTACAACTATGTAAATTTTGTTACGGTGATAGCACACACACATTTTGGGTGCAACAAACCAGACCTGGTCCAGTGATGAACCTTAAAAGAACCATGTAATGTAGAGTTCAGTCTAGTGACTGTAGTTTATATCTAGTGTCTGCTTCTTTTTTATACTTTCATTTGCCCCATTCATCCCAAAACACATCGAGTCCATCTTCAGCAAACATACAGAACTGCTAACTGTGAGAGCAATAAGTCACCAATATATAAGGGAGGGAGTGGTAGCTCAGTGGTTAGGTCATTGGACTATCAATGAGAAGGTTGGGGGTTCGAATTCCAGCTCCACTGAAGTTACCATGGTGGGTCCTTGAGCCAGACCCTTAACCCTCATTGCTCCAGGGTGCTGCATCAACCCTGTGTTCTGACCCCAACCAAGCTGGGATACCTGTAAGTCACTTTGGATAAAGGCGTCTGCTAAATAACTAAATATAAATGTAAAAAGCTCATTTCCTACGGGCAAGCAATATTTGGAAAATGCATGGTCATATTCTAGTGTGTATAAAGCCCACACCCTGCAACCAGGAGTGCTCTGCTCAGGTTCTGTCAATCCAAGCTACAAGTGAACCAGACATCTTTTTACAAGATGTCAGGTTCACATACTTTTGGCTGTGTAATGTATTTGTATTTGGGTAAGCGGTCATACTTTGTCTCTGGCGTTCAGTTTTCCTCCTTCATTAAGCAGCAGCTCCAGGGCAGGCTGACTGCCTCCTCGACATGCCCAGTGTACAGCTGTCGCATCCAGCTGCTCACACATAAACACATTCATCAGAACGAGTAAGTGAAAGAGACCAAAGTGTGAGTGTGTGTGTGTGTGTGTGTGTGTGTGTGTGTGTGTGTGTGTGAGTGTGTGTGTGTGTGTTTACCTTATCCTTATTCTCAATAGACGCTCCGGCCTCCAGCAGTTTTTTCATGATTTCCAGATGACCTTGAAAACAGGCCTTATGCAGAGCAGAGCGTTTAAACTAAGAAAACAAGCAGAATAAACTTGGTTTCATCTACAGTTTACCTCTTTAAATAGATTTATACATATATAAGAACAAACGGCAAATGTTTATTCAAATCAAAATGTTTTAACCAGATCGGCTAAAATTTAAATTTGATCTTTTGATCTCTTACATTTATTTTGGCAAAATTACACCTAAACGCCTTCAGGAATAAACCCCATGAAATAAAGTCAAGCTGAGTCTTTATGTTAGATAATGTGGAATTGTCATGATCAGCAGGGCGTTAAAACTTTAAGAAAACAAAGCATCTAAAATCAAGTTTTATTCAATTTGCTCTTCAATCATTTCAATAGGATCACATGGATTGACGCATTTCAGTTTCTGTAACTGAGATTTTTATAAGTCGCTTTGAATAAAAGCGTCTATGTCTGCGTATGCTATATGACTAAATGTAATGTTAATGTATACTGCTCAAAAAAATAAAGGGAACACTAAAAGAACACATCCTAGATCTAAATGAATAAAATATTTAGATATTTA